>RCUC01000241.1:0-71503 GCA_003697995.1 Taxidea taxus jeffersonii | reverse complement strand
AAAAAAAAAATGCAACTTGACCACTTTCTTCTATACCCTAAAATAAATTCAAAATAGATTAAAGACCTAAATGTGAGACCATAAAAATCCTTGAAGTGAACAGGTAGGAATATCTCTGATAGCAGTCATAGCAACATATTTCTCAACAGGTCTCCTGAAACAAGGAGAATAAAAATAAAAATAAACTAATTGATTACATCAAAATTAAGAAGCTTCTGCACAAAGAAGGAAATGATCAACAAAACTAAAAGGCAACCTAATGAATAGGAGGAGATACTTTTAAATAACATATCTGATAAACAGTATCCAAAATACATAAAGAGCTAATATAATTCAATGCCTCCAAAACAAATAAGCCAATTAAAAATGGCAGAAAAAATGGGCAGAAGACATCAATAGATTTTTCTCTAACGAAGATATACAGATGGCTGACAGACACATGAAAAGTTGCTCAACATCATTAATCATCAGGAAATGCAAATCAACAACGAGATAGCATCTTGTACTTGTCAGAATGACTAATATCAAAAACACAAGAAATAAGTGTTGGCACAGATGTGTATAGAAAATGGAACCCTCTTGCACTGTTGGTGGGAATACAAATTGGTACAGCCATTATAGAAAACAGTATGGCAATTGCTTAAAAAATTAAAAATAAGACCACCTTATGATCTAATAATCACACTACTGAGTATTTACCCTCCAAATACAAAAACATTAATTCAAAAGGATACGTGCACTCCTATGTTCATAGCAGCATTGTTTATAATAGCCAAACCATGGAAGCCACCCAGTGTCCACTGATAGATGAACAGATAACGAAGATGTGGTATATATATATATATATACATATATATATGTATATATATATATACATACATACATACAATGGAATATAACTCCATTAAAAAGAATGAAAGCTTGCCATTTGCACAACATAGGTGGAGCTAAAAAGTATAGTGCTAAGCAAAATAAGAGAAAGACATCATGATCTCACTCATATGTGACATTTAAAAAACAAAACATGCAAGCAAAGGAAAAAAGGGAGACAAACCAAGAAACACTCTTAACCACAAAAAACAAACTGATGGTTATCAGAGGGAAGGTGAGTGGGTGGATGGGGGGGAATATAGAGGGTGGGGATTAAAGAATATACTTACCATGATGAAAATAAAATGAATAAAATGTAAAAATCAGATAAAACAATAAAAACAAAGAATAAGCTAATACAAAAGTGGAAAAAAAAGTTTTGAGTCTCAGGTTTAGCAAGATTGTGATTTATTGTAATTTGTATTTGTAGTTTTTCTAAGCCCATCCTTCTTTATTTCCTTTTCTTTATTTAGACAGAGTAAAATATAAATAGAATTCAGATTAGGACCCAGAGAACAAAAGACACTGAAGATGTAAGAAAATTCTTACTTGCAGAAAATTAGGAGTCTGCAAATAAAAGTTCAGAACAGGAGAAAAATAATGCTTAAGTGAGATTGATAAGGAAGAGGTGGAAAGTATGGAGGGAGAAGTGTGTGTTGTGTTGCTGTGCCCCTTGCCTCTCCTCCTTGGGCTTCAGCATCCAGATCTGTGTTCCCATCTGGTCTAGGGTTGCATTCTTCCATGACTCTCAAGCCCTTAACTCAGAGCCAGACTCTACCTTCATTCAGGTAATCTTGAAAAGGACATGTATATATAAAATCCTGCCCCCACCCCCAAACAATGGTTTGGAATGTTAGAATTATAGAGGGGAAAGGGTAGGCACCATTCCTACTTTCAAGATAACATCATCTCTGGAGATAGCTCATAGATTTTGATGAAACTGTGTAAAATCCCATCTATCTCCTCTCATACCTTGATGTCTAGTGGACTGAGGGATCTGGAAAATCCATCATCATTTCCCAGCATATAGAGTTATTACTGAACTATGGTTCTCTCTGCTTCTTAGCTCACACATTGCTGAGGCTTTTAGGTGTCTCATGTGGATGTTTAATTTCCTATAATACCTCTAATTCTTTCTACATTACAATATTCTCCAACTTCATTATTCTGTTTCAACCTTTCCATAACATATTCGTATTCTCAACTTTCTGACTTAATTTTCCCCTTTTTCATTTTGTAAACTTTTCTCCACATTTGAATATGGAGTCCAGTTTTCTATCTCTTCTAGTACCTTTGGTTTTATCTAAATTTTTCCTCCTTTTTTTCCTCCATTAACAAACTAAGGTTAATACACCTTGCAACACTTGCTACAATGAGCATTAATGTTTTTCCAAGGTCCAGTTCACGTGAGGAATGGATGTTTTTTTCAATTAACCTTCTCCCTACAAAATATTCACTCTGGTGTGAATTTACTGAAGTGACATTCCCCTCCTAACCATAACTGCTCTTATTACTAAATGCCCCTCCTTTAATGGAGAGTGACTTTGTCTAAAATTCTTAACTTTGTGTAACAATTGGTACAACAGCAATAGATTTACTTTGTTCCCTAATGTTTTCCTTGCTTGAAGATGCCTCAGTGTTTGTGCATGTGTGGTCATCCCAGTTTGTAAATTACCACTATCAAGAGTCTATTACATCAAGTTTTAATTACATGAAAAAAAAAAGATTGTTTTCAATCTTGGAGACCTCTATCATTTTTAAAGGATGTATATAATCAGAATATATCCAATGGACTCCACGTGATAGCAATAATTATGACTTAAAAGAATTGAATTACTCATGCAAAATAAAATAAACATAAACCATTCTATACAAATTATCTAGGAAAGTAGTGTTGCCAGACACTGAGACTTAAATCTTTAGATCATATTCCAGAAAAACTATTATCTACTGTTTAAACCTGTGTGTACAGTCCTTTCACTAGAAAGAATCAAAACATATAAGGCATTAAGAGATTTAAATTAATACATTGGATGCCCAGTCTATAGAGCACAAATTTCTGGATTATTTGGAAACAGTTTGAGTGATGGTGAAAGATTAAATGGCTTGAGGGATGATTAATTCTATTCCTCTGTGTAAATAAAGATAATAGAATGTTTCATAACATAGATGTGAGGCAAAAGGGACTATTTTACTCCTCATCAACAAAGTAATGTGTCAATTGTAATGAAAATAAATATCTTGAGTTCTAACTCTTTGCTATAAGAAACCTTCAAGTATTTTATACCAAATACAGTTGTATAATGTGTTATAAAGGGTAAAATGGCAGGTTGTCCTTTTTTCCCCATGGGGAGTTTGAAGGTTTATGGTTCCAGCTCATTAGCCACAATTAAATATAGTGGGAAATTTTTTTTTTCTGATAGAATCCTTACAGTAAGATTGTCAGTGAAACATGTGCATGGTCAAGCAAACAAAAATTTGGCAGTATAGCTGTACTTTTGAGATGAAAAATGAAAAAAAAAATAAGCAGGAACAAATCAAAGAATAAAAAACACAGTCTTATGAAAAGTCTTTATTGTTATTACTATAATATATAAATGTTTGTATGATATAGTAGGAAAAAAACTGTACTGGTCATAGCCTTAACATGAATTCAGATAAGTCATCTAAACTTTCTGGGTCTGAGTTACCTCACTGAAGAAAAGGCTGAACTAATTGAGAAGATCCAAAATGTAATTCACAGATAAGGGCTACTTGATGATGAAATCTTTATTGGATAGAAGGTAAAAAATATTAGACATTAAAAAAAAAGTCCTTCTAAGGACTGTTCTTCAACTTGATACTTCATCTTACTCTTTGGAGATTATAGATGTGATAGCAGATGGTGCTTATTTTAAAATCTTGAAAAATGTTGACAACTGTATGCTAATGCCAGAGGTAATTTTTTTCTTTTAAACCTACTATTGTTTAAATAAAGCTTTCCTTCAACTTCTAAGTTTGTATGTACCATAAAATCTTATAAAAGCAAGTAGTATAAGTAATGTAATTTTAATAAAAATTTCTGGCCACAATTTTCAGAAGTCATTGTAGGGGTAGTCGAGGTAATGGCAGCTGTTGAAATCTGAATCTCATCACATATACCTCTCATGAAGTTTCCACAGTTATATCGATCAACACAAAGATAAAGTAAAATCATGCAAATGTTATGCCTTCAGAATTCCTGGAATATAGAGGGCACTAAATCTTCAAGTTACCTGTAAGTAGGGGGAAAAAAAGAAAAAAGAAAAAAAAACACACTAATTTTTAGTAGATCTGAGTCCTAAATTTCTAGCCCCAAGAATTTGTGTAAAGCTAAGGTGTATGGAAAACCTCTGTGGGGAAAGAAGAGAGGATATTGCTATGAGTAACTTCTAAAAGATGCAGTCTTAGATTTTTACACTTAGAGGTGACAATAATGAAAAAGAGTCCTGGGGTTTAGATCATTAACATAAAGAAGGGATTTAAAAGTGTATTCAGGGCTTTATGAAGAAGTTTTAGAAAGGGAAATACTTTAGGAAATTAAAAGTGGAGAAGTCAATCTTTAGAAACTGAGTGGCAAAGTAAAAAAAAAAAAAAGAATAGAGGGAAATTTTAGAATACCAATGAAATTAAAAAATGAAAGGACAAAAAAAAATTTATTTGTCCCTGATCCCTCAAAACTAGCCACACATTGAAGAAATGGAGGAGGGCATTCTTGAACTAGGCCCTTTGTAAATCATCCTCAATGCTAGCTTTGTCCATGTAATGCAGAGGTGCAAGCAGTCTTAATATACAAAACTATATAAGGAAAAAAGAAAATAAGAATCAAAACTTGTAGGCTGTTGGTAATTTCTCACAAACCAACCATGAAACAGAAGGATAATATTCTAAAGTGAGTTAAATATCCTCAAATGATATAAAATAACATATCAAGTCAGAAATTCAAAGATTAAGAGCAGAAATGGATAGTAAAAAAGATAAGTTATACTCAGTAAAAGGACATAATGAAAAAAATCATAAATGACTAAATTATAAGTGCCTAAGAATTGATATAAGTGAAAATTTAATAAGGGACAGTGAATAAAGGCACCAGAATATAAATAAGGTAAAGAAGTAAAGTGTATCAGAAAGAAAGTGCTGGAAATAGTAGCCAGGCAAGAGTCCCAACATATGTATAATTGGAATCCATGAAGCAGAAAAACAAATCAGTAGAACGAAAGTGTAAATCAAATAACATTTTCCAAAATGAAAGAACTGAGTCTATGTATTGAAAGGGTCTACAAGGTAACCTTGGAAAACTCATCATGAAAAATCAATTCTATGACATTAGAATTTAAATTCTCAAGGTCTCCAGGAAAAAAATGATAAACTAACTTACACAACCAAGATGTGCATTTGACTTCTCAAAAGCAGTAAATAAAGCAAGGAGATAATGGAACAGCCTTTTCAAGAGACAAGAAAGAGAAGTGTTAACAATAGATTTTACAGTTAGCCAATATTTCAAGTATCAAGACTGTAGAAATAAGCTCAAAAAAACAAGCATGCTGATACATTGCTGATGGAGATAAAAATTTATACTCTTATGCGGCACAATTTGGTGATATTTAAGGAAGCTATGTATGTGTCATTTGATTTAGCAATCCTCCTTGTATGAAACAATTCTGAAGATATTCCTACAGCAATAAGTGCATGACACATATGCACATATGTGTTAATTGCAACATTATGTGTAACTGAAAAAATACTAGGAATGACATAAATACCTACACATAGGAGAATGATTTAATAATCAATAGTATGTTAACACACAGGAATATCACAGGAGTTTAGATAGATAGATAGGTCTTTCTTTCTTTTTTTTTTTAAGATTTTATTTATTTATTTGACAGAGAGAGATCACAAGTAGGCAGAGAGGCAGGCAGAGAGGGGGGTGGGAAGTAGGCTCCCTGCCAAGCAGAGAGCCCGATGCGGGACTTGATCCCAGGACCCTGAGATCATGACCTGAGCTGAAGGCAGAGGCTTAACCCCCTGAGCCACCCAGGCACCCTCTTTCTTTTCTTTTTCTTCCTTTCTTTTTTGTAGTGTCTTTATCTGGTTTTGGTATACCTCAGATAATGAATTGGAAGTTTTCCTACCTTTTCTATTTTTTGGAATATCTTGAGAAAAATTAGTATTAACTCTTATTTAAATTTGTGGTAGAATTCACCTGTAAAGCCATCTGGTCCTGGAATTTTGTTTGTTGGGAGATTTTTTTTTTTTTAAGATTTTATTTATTTATTAGTTAGAGAGAGAGAGAGAGAGATCGAGCACAGGCAGACAGAGAGGCAGGCAGAGGCAGAGGGAGAAGCAGGCTCCCTGCTGAGCAAGGAGCCCAATGCGGGACTCGATCCCAGGATGCTGGGATCATGACCTGAGCCAAAGGCAGCTGCTTAACCAACTGAGCCACCCAGGTGTCCCTGTTGGGAGTTTTTTAAACTACTGCTTTAACTATTTAATTTCATTGTTGGTAATCAGTCTGTTCAAATTTTTTATTCCCTATTCAGTTTTGAGGGTTAATATGTTGGCATATAATTTTTCATAATATTCTCATAATTCTTTATATTTCTGTGCTGTTGGTTGTTATTTCTCCTCTTTCATTTCTGATAGTATTTGAGTTCTCTCTCTTTCTTGATGAACCTGGCTATATGTTTATCAACTTTGTTGATCTTTTCAAAGAACCAGTTCCTGGTTTCATTGATTTGTTCTATTTCACTTTGTTTATTTTCTAAATTTCTTCTCTAATCTCTATTTGCTTCTACTGGTTTTGGGTTTTGTTCTTTTTGCTAGCTCCTTTTCGTATAAGGTTTGGTTGTTTGGTTGAGGTTTTTCATGCTTCTTGGGGCAGACCTGTATTGTTATAAATGTCCCTCTTAGAACTTCTTTTACTATATCCCAGGGATTCTAGACCATTGTATTTTCTTTTTTCATTTGCCATTCATTTCCTCTTTGATTTGTTGGTTTACCCATTCATTATTGAATAGTATGTTATTTAACCTCCATGGATTTGCACTCTCTGCAGACTTTTTCTTGTGCTTAGTTTCCAATTTCATAGCTATGCAGTCAAAAAGGATGCATGATATGATATTTTGAAGTTGTTGAGACTTGTTTGGTGACTTCATATATGATCTATTTTGGAGAATGTTCCATGTGCACTTAAAAAGAATGCGTTTTCTGCTATTTTAGGTTGGCATGTTCTGAATATATCTGTTAAAGCCATGTGGTCCAATGTGTCTTTCAAAGTCACTGTTTTCCTTGTTAATATTCTGTTTGGATGCTCTGTCCATTGATCTCAGTGTGGTGTTAAAGTCCCCTATTATTATATTACTTTGAGTTGTTTCCTTTATGTTTGTTAATAGCTGCTTTAAGTGTTTGGGTGCTTCCATATTAGGTGCATAAATATTCACCATTGCTATATCTTCTTACTGTATTTGTCCCTGAATGATTATATAGTGTCCTTCTTTGTCTGTTGTTAAAACTTTTGTTTCAGTGTTTATTTTGTTTGATACAAGCATTGCTGTCTCTTTATTTTTTACATCAATTTGCATGATAAATGCTTCTCCATCCTTTCAGTATGTAGGTCTCTTTATCTCTGAAATGAATCTTTTGTATACAAGGGTCTTGGTTTTTAGCCATTCTGTGACCCAGTGCCTTTTGATTGGAGCATTTAGTCCACTTACATTCAAAGTAATTATTGATAGGTAAGTATTTATTGCCATTTTGTGATTCTTTGTTGTTGTTTTTTTTTTGTAGTTTTTCTCCATTTCTTTCTTATTCTCTTCTTTCATGATTATTTGGCTTTGTTTAGTGGTATACTTGGATTCCTTTCTCTTTTGTTTGCATATCTGTTACTGCTTTTAAATTTATGGCTACTATTCAGTTTGTGTATAACATCTTTTATATACGGCAGTCTATATTAAGTTGATGGTCACTTGAGTCAACCCATTCTCTACTCTTCTTCTCTCCTGGTTGCTTTTGTGTATATGGTGCCATACTTTCATCCTTTTACTTTATGAATCTCTTGATTTTTACAAATACACTTATTTTTACTGCTTTTGCTTCCTACTTTCCTTATTCTTGCTTACTTATGGTCTTTCCTTTCCATTGAAAGAGTACTCTTTAACATTTTTTGGAGGGCTGGTTTAGTGGTCATGAATATATTTAGCTTTTGTTTTACTGGGAAACTCATTCTCTCCTATTCTGAATGATGGCCTTGCTAGATAGAATATTTTTGGTTGCAGATTTTTGTCTTTCAGTGCTTTGACTATATCACACCACTCTCTTATGGCCTGTGAAGTTTCTGCTGAAAAATCCACTGTTAGCCTTATGGGGTTTCCATTCTGTGAAACTACTTTTTCTCTTGCTACTTTTAAAATTCTCTTTATCAGGGGCGCGTGGGTGGCTCAGTGGGTTAAGCCTCTGCCTTCAGCTTGGGTCATGGTCTTGGGGTCCTGGAATGGAGCCCCACATCAGGCTCTCTGCTCAGCAGGGGGCCTGCTTCCCCCTCCCCCCTCTGCTTGTCTCTCTCTGCCTACTTGTGATATCTCTCTCTGTCAAATAAATAAATAAAAATATTAAAAAAATAAAATTCTCTTTATCAGTACTTTTTGCCATCTTAATTATTTTGTGTCTTGGTGTGGACCTCCTTGTGTTGATTTTGTTGTGGGATCTCTGTGACTCCTGTATCTGGATTTTTGTATCCTTGCATTTTGAGGAAGCTTCTCAGCCATTGTTTTTTCAAATAAATTTTCTGCTCTGTTTTCACTCTCTTTGTCCAGTATTCCTATCATGTGAATGTTATTTTGCTTGATGGTATCACTGAGTTCCCTAAATCTATTCTCATTTTGCATAACTATTTTTTCTCACCTACTCAGCTTTTTTACTTTTTATCACTCTGTATTTCAGGTCACTGATTCATTTTTGCTTTATCTAGTCTTCTATTTATTCTAGCTAGTGTATTTTTAAATTTTACTTATTATGCTCTTTATCTTTGATGGATTCTTTTTTTAAAAATTTCAGTATAAGGGTCTCAATGATGTATTCCACTGTTTTCTCTAGTCCAATAAGTATCTTTATGATCATTCTGTATCTGGTATGTTACTTCCATTTCACTTAGGCCTCTTGTGGTTTTTGTCTTGTCTTTTCATTTGGAATGTATTCCTTTGTCTTCTCATTTTGTCTATCTTTCTGTGTCTACTTCTATGTGTTAGGAAAGACAGCTGTGTTTCCTGAACACAGAAGTTGAGGCCTTAGGAAGAAGTTGTTTTGTAATGAGCTGTAGTGCAGTGTTCCCTGTTCACCAGAATCTGGTGCTCTTCGGGGTTTCTCCTATATGTGATGCAAGTGCCCTCCTGTTCTGGCTGAGCTGCTTTTTTCCTTGAGTCATCTGGAATGGCTCATGCTTGTTATGGGCAGTGTTTGATCCCTGTGCTTTTGGTGGGCTAGTCTGGGGATACCTTGGCTTTAGCTGAATCATACTCTGTATTTGCCAGGGATGCCATAGTACCAAACTACAGGGTACATTCCCTGAGTTTACCCTAAGAAGCTTTTGTTGATGGTCAGGGCATGTAGTCAGACCAGTTGTGTGCCTACAGCCCACTGCTGGGTTTCCTTCCAACTGGTGTGTATTGTTGTCTTTCCCTCTCCCCAGGGCAGGAGTCACTTTGGAGTGGTGCTGACCACTGTAGGGGCTCTGCACACTGCCAGGCCTGGAGTACCACCCTGTATGGGCCCTGGCCAAGGGCTTATTGGAGTGGGTGGATCCACTGAAACAGAGTGGCAAGGGTAGGGCAGTATGGTGGCAGTGCTAACATACTTTACAAGCAGCTAGTCCTCTTCAGGAGGGGTCCTGCAGCATTAGGACTGAAGCATCCCCCTGTCTCCATAGAAGAACAGCAGTGGGTGAGGGCAGTAGGGTGATGTTAGCAAGCTTTGTATACTCCTGGTCCTTTGTATACCTTTGTATACTCCTGGTGAGAGGGGCCCTGTGGTACCAGGGCTGAGGTGGTCCTCATTGTGTGTGTGTTGGCCAGGGGGGTGGAGACAGGGGGAAGTGGGGGTGGGTGGTGGGGTGGTGGTAGGTGGTGGGGTGGTGGTGTATTTCCCTGCAAACACAGCACAGCAGGACAGTGGTGCTAGCAAGTTTTGTACCTCCCTCCCCGCCCCCCGCCCCCCATCAGGTCCTGTAGTGCCTGGGCTGAGATGGTATCCAGAGGAATGTATCTATGGAAGCTCATGCAGGGCATGGCGCTTCTGGGTAATGGTGTTAGCAAGTTGGGTAGTAAGTCCTATAGGTGGCCATGTATTTATGTTGGGGGCTGGAGGAGGGAGATGTCATCTGCCAGCTTCTTTGTTCTTGGAGGCATTTTCCAATGATTTCTGTCCCTTCCAGAGCATACTATGATATTAGTAAATAACCTTCCCTCCTGTATTCCCCAGGCATTTTTTAAACCGCTGCTTCTACACTGTATTTCCAGGGGCTCTTGGTTTTGCTCTCTTTAAGAGTGGGGACTCCATTTCTTCTCACCCTCCTGGCTCTCCCAGAGTGGAGCCCACTGATCTTTTAATTACAGGTTTTAAGTTCTGCAAATTATAAGAACTCATAATTTCCCTCTGGTTTTCAAAACAAAATGTTATGGCAATTTGTCTTCCCTTTGAAGGCTCTCTGGTATGGGATTCTGTTTCTCTCACCTCTGTGTGCCTGTAGTGTCCCTCCCTCCCAGGCACAGTCCCATGATATCCTTTTGTTTCTAACCACACGTGGATGTGGCCTCTTCTCCACATGTATTATGGAGTTTATTCTGCCAGTATTTGGATCATTTTCTGGGTTATTTATACTGTGAGTGTTATCTAGTTATATCTGTGGGTTGAGGTGAATCTAGGGTCCTCTTACTCCACTGTCTTCCCTGGAAGTCTTATCTACTTATTTTTGCAAAAAAAGAGTCAAAGGAAGGAAAAACAAAAAATTAATGAAGTTGGTTGCCTGTACTGGGTGAATGGGATGGGGTGGGAAGAGGGAAAAGGGAACATTACTTCTTTTAGAATAACTTTTTGTATAGTTTTTAACTTTGAAATCATGGTACTCAAGTAACTTAACAAGGCCAAGAGAATTATATTTGAGTTAGACTTCTAGAAGCAACAAAATTCAGGAATAATGGAGCAGGATTTTCAAGATACAATGATGTATAAACAGAAGATTGGAACATGTTAATATCTTACATATCAAAACAAAACAAAAACCCAACAAAGTAAAACCTCCATAAAGATATAAGGAGGATTCTCCTTAATGGATAAAAGTAGTAATGATCCACCCCTAACTATATTCCAAAAAAATAACTGAAAGACTAATTTTAAACAGTCTTTTGACTATACATTCTAAAGCTAATGACAAAATAAATGATGATCATATACTAGACTCTGTCTAGTAATTTTATTTTTGCAATCATATAGGTTAAATTCTTAAGATTACTCGCTATGAATTTTAGGAATGGGCAAATAAATAAATACATTTCAGTTACTGTGCATCAGCTTTCTCATTTTGGAGGAAGGAAGTTATAAATTCAGAAAGGAGGATTTGGATAAACAGTGATGTATTGAGGTAAATCTTTCAGTATGCATTCATAGTGTGGGTTTTTGTATTTGTTCATATATGTGTATGTATGCATAGATTTATTTTCTAACTCTTCCTGTTGAGATGTCCTAGAAGCAAGGACACATGAGCAGCAATGAACATATATAATCACCAGGTCTTTTGTTTCCAAATATCATTCTCCAGTAAAAAGAACCATTTATCCTTATAGACATAGCTGATTTCAGAGCTGAGGCATGGAAAGTACAATCTAAGCCTAAAACATCTTGTTGTAACAAAAGCAAGGAGTTGCTAAATGAATTAAGGAGAATTAACTTGAGCATAAAAATAATTCATGATTGTAATGGACCATATCCTATTAAGTAAAATGAAAATATGTGAGTCCACATTGATGAAACCTTTAAAAAAAGGGAAATGAGGGAGAAGCTCTTGCTTTTAGCAAAATATTAACCAATACGGGTAATAATAACCATGATAGTACTTGATCCAAGGAAAAATCAATGATGTTAAAAATGATATTCACAAACTATACCTCTAAAATATTTATTTATTTATTTATTTTTCAAAGATTTTATTTATTTATTAGAGAGAGAGAGTGAGCACAGGCAGACAGAGTGGTAGGCAGAGGCAGAGGGAGAAGCAGGCTCCCTGTGGAGCAAGGAGCCCGATGCGGGACTCGATCCCAGGACACTGGGATCACGACCTGAGCCGAAGGCAGCCGCTTAACCAACTGAGCCACCCAGGCGTCCCAATATTTATTAATTACAAAAGGAAAAAGGATAACTTTGCAAAGGTGAAACCTGGCTGATAACACTGTAACCAAGTAATCAAAAATACTGTGATCAGGAATGGGACAAACTGACATTATGTAGCTCTTGATGGGCATTGAGAGGGACACTATGTAACTTTAGTTCTATAACTTACAAAACACATGTAACCTGAATATAAATCGTGAGCAAACAATCAAACCTAAATTGAAGGACATTCTCTAAACTAACTGGCCTATAGATATCAATGTCACTTATTTTCAAAATTTATTTTTAAGGACATCAAGTTCATAAAATGAAAAACATTAACTATTCAAGATCAAAGACGATAAGGAGACTTATCAACTAAATGCCCTGTGTAGTCTTGCACCAGGTTGTCTCTTTTCCATTAAGTGATTTATAAAGAATGTTATTCTGAATATTACCAAATTTGAATAAGGCTGGCAAGACCATATAAGACTATTAATGTAGATTTTTGATTTTGGTAATTACATTGCAATTATGTAAGATAATATCTTTATTCTTGGGAAATGCAAACTTTGGCATTTATGAACAAAGGGCTTCATTTATGCAATTTTACTCTCAGTTCAGAAAAAAGTGTGCAGAGGGTGAGACATAAAGGGCAAAATATTAACACGGGAGATGTTGGTGAAAGTTAAGTGGAAATTCTGTGAATTTTTGAAGGGTTTCAAGTTTGAAATTATTTCAAAATAGAAAGTTAAAAATTAAAAAAAATTAACACCGTAAAGCAAGAAATTGAATGCATATATCTCAAAATACATGCTTACAAATTACAGTATGTTTCCCGTCCAGTTGTAATTGCCTCAAATAATTTAAGTTGATGTTGTTTTCTAGCACTTTTTATATGTATCTCAAAAGTCTAGAACGTGTCCATGAGTAACATAGATATTATTTGAATAACCTGTGTTGCTTTCTACCACCTGCAATACTTATTGATCATTTTATAATGGCTTTTAGGAAAAGTCTAAATAAAACATTTCATTTGTTTGCACATGTGCTATCCAGCGCAAAAATATAACTCCAAACTTTATACTGTCAAATGACAGAAAGAAGATTGGTGTGTGTTAATTTTTGGCTAATAGTTAAGTTGTAGCTTGTTTTTCTTTCCAAATTTTTACTGTTGTTGAATATAGTCCCTGTTTGTACTTAATGACAAGTTTATAACACATTTGGTCACCATTTTTCTCATTTCAGTTCTTCCTCGATATTGAATAATTCTGTTTTCTAAAATATATATTTAGTAATTACTCTAAGAATCTATTTTTAAACTCAGCATTTGTCTGAAAAACATCTCAATTTTGCTATAATTACTGTTTCAGGTAGTTATTGATTTTGTGGTTAATAGTAATTTTCTCTCAATGTCTTGAAGATACCACTTTCTCATTTAAAGTTACTCTCTAGTATTCTATATTTTTATCAGTATAATTATGGATCTTCCATAGGTCAGCTGTCTTTATCTCTGCTTGCTTTCATGATACTCTGTCTTTGGTGTTCAACTTTTTACTGTGATGTAGCTAGGAATAGATTTCTTGTTTTTCATTTTGCTTTAGATTTGTGATTCCTACCAGAAGATTTTCATGTGCCTCCAAATACTGAAAATTTTTTCAGGGAATATTTCTTCAAATATTCCGTGCACTAAATTCTCTTTCACAAACTATAATAGTAGTCTTTCTACTTCTGTCTACCATTCTTTCTTTCTTTTTTTTTTTTTTGATGCTTTAAAAATTATTTTTATTGTTACATTCCAAAGAGGACATGGGAGGAAAAAAGCCAGTTATTGTCCACCATTATTTCTTAAGCTTTTTTGTTCATCATGTTTTTAGTTTTTCTCTGTACTCCATTCAGAGCAATTTCTTCAGCTATGTATAAGCCAGACAATCAAAGTGTGGTCTGTGGATTAGTTCTGGTTCATGAATTATTTGTCCATGGGATACAGAGAACAAGAGTAAGCAACTGGATATTTTTACAGCCATTTGACATTGTAATGACATTATTGTTTTTATTTTAAATAAACGTTTCAGTCTAAAATAGTTTGCAATTGTAAAAACTGCTTCATTACAATTTGAAATGCACAATTGCTTATACATCTACAAATACTTATGTGTGCATTTTTTTCTGAACTGTCAATGCAATTATCTTAGGGAAAAGATTTAGGTATGAAACTACTTTGAATATGTTTGTTACTTTATTTTTACACTTGATCTTAGCCAAAAGGCCGAGAAGTGATGTATGTTAATTTATTTTTAATTGTCATTTCATTTTACTTATTTTTTGCATTTCTCTTATCCAGTTGTCAATGTGGTTTCTGCCTTGTGGTTTTTTCTGATGTGAAATTGATCTCTCTGTAATGGTTTTTGATTTTCTTTCACACCTTATTTTTGACCTGGGCATGCGATTTTTCTCTTACTGTTATCTTATCACTTACTCCATAGCTGTTAGGCAAATATTGAACTATTTTAAGGAGATATTTATTTCAATACTTTTAATTCAGTTGCTATTTTTGTTGACTTTTATTTTCTCCAGGCAATACTTTCCAATTAATTTTTAAATTCAAGTAAATTAACATATAGTGTTTAATTAGTTTCAGTGTAAAATACAATGATTCAACAGTTCTGCATATTACTGAATGCTCGTTATAAGTGTACTTTTAATCTCCTTGACTTTTTCACCCAACCCCCCACCCATCTTCCTTCTGGCAATGAACAGTTTGTTCTCTGTATTTAAGAGTATTTGTGTTTTGTTTTGTTTTGGGGATTATTTGTCTTTTTTCTTTGTTTGGTGTCTTAAATTACACACACGAGTATCATGCCTGGGCATCACATAGGACATTTCTCAGTTTTTGTTTTTAACTAGATTTGTTTTCTTTCTTAAACAGAAAGCCCTTAACCTGGGAGTTTTAAGACTACTAAACTGCTTTTCAGATATTTTTCCTTCAGGACCAGGGTCACCTATATTTTTTCTTTCTTAAATTTTGAGTTGATTACTTTCTCACAATACCAAATATGGATTATTATGAGTGAACTCTCAAGATAGAGTGGAAATTTCTATATATTTCCAAGAAAATATATAGGAGTTTTGGGTGACTGTAGCCCACAATTGAGGTTTTGAATTTTGAGTCACTGCCTTAAGAGCTCCTGGTTTCAGAATCCCAGTCTTTCTTTGAAATGACCTTCATTTATAATACTTAATTGAAGCCTGTATAAGGCTTTTGGTAAAATCTTTGAATTCTCATGCCAAACGCTAATAAGGCAGAGGTGACAGAGTGCCCATTTTCTGGTACCTTCAAATCATCAGACTGCTAGGATTACTGTTTCTTAAAATATTTGAAGAGTGACCCTGGTCCCCATTCCTTCATGTTGTAGGAAATCCAGATTCTTGCTTAAGTGCCTGAAGTAGCTTCAGTTTGTTTGTTTGTTTGTTTTTTCCCCCTCAGCCATCTTTTTCTCTGGTCTCCTCCATCCAGGGAATTCTTTTTTTTTTTTTTTTTTTTTTTTTAAGATTTTATTCATTCACCTGACAGAAAGAGATCAAAAGTAGGTAGAGAGGCAGGCAGGGAGAGAGAGAGAGGAGGAAGCAGTGTCCCCACAGAGCAGAGAGCTAGACTTAGGGCTTGATCCCAGGACCCCGAGACCACAACTGGAGCCAAAGGCAGAGGCCCAACCCACTGAGCCACCCAGATGCCCCCATCCAGGGAATTCTTGATCTCTGTTTCTTGTTTCCATAACTGCTGCCCTTTTTCTGTTGTCTTGGTCATGTTGAACATTGTGTTTATTCCTTCGTATCCTTATAGCACCAATTATCATAAGCTATGATGGCTTAATTTTGGCTGAATTTTAATGAAATGTTGGGTCATGGGATCACTGATTAATGCACAACACTGATTAATGCATAATCAGATAATAAGAACAGACAACAAATTAAAATTGAATATTAGACACTGTATGAAAACCTCATTACTCCTCTATCAGGAAAGGAGACTTTGCCCATCCTAGGTCCTGGGGATATCAATCATCTTGTAGATGTTTCATTTTTTAATTTGCAGCCTTCTTTCTGGCTTCCTAAGCTGCCAGCTCACCCCTCTGAATTGTGCTCTTGTTGAGAGAAATGTAATTCTTTACCTCTTTTTCTCTAAACCATGCCCCAGGCTTGCTTTTTTATATTCAAAAATTACTTAAGTTTCTGTTTACCAAATGAAGTTTTTTGCCCTTATTAATATAAAACTTGGATGTTAAAATTTGAACATACGAAAAAATTCTTAAAGCTCAATTACTCTAAACCAGGCAGAGTACATTTGGGATATTTGTGGATATTCCATTCAATATTTTTAATTCTCATTGTGAAATAAAACATATACAGAAAAGTGTACAAAACTTAAATGCACAGGCTAATGAAATAATAATACTGATATTATCACTGCTTGGGTCTAGAGTATCAGCTCCCCCTGCTCCAAATCTTCAGTGAAATTGTTTCTGATCACTTTCTGATTATATTACTCTTCATCATGCTAGACAGGTACCACCTTAAATACTACATATTTTGACTCTTGTTGAACTTCATGTAAATGGAATCATACAATACATATTCTTTTGCATATAGTCTTTTTTATAGTGTTCTCAATAGTTCTGTGTGTGTATGGGAAATAGGGAGATATTTACTGTTAAAATGCAGCTTTACTGTTAATTTATTGTTAGTACTTATGCATCAGTAGGTCTGGGTTGGATATGAGATGGTGTTCTTGCATAAAAATCACAGTTGATGCTGATGCTGCCTGTCAGTGGACTACACTTTGATTAAAAAGGATTAACATTCATGAAAAATAAAAACATGACAACAATGATTTTTTTTTTTTTTTGGAACCCATGTGTCATGGTTAACTTTGTGTTAAGTTGTTTATGGTATTCAGTTGTTAGGTCAAACACAAGTCTAGATGTTTTTGTGAAGGTATTTGTGGAAGCAACAAGTACTTAAAACCTGTTAATGGGAAGCAAAACAGGTTATCCTCTATAATGTTGGGTGGACCTCATCTAGTTAGTTGAAGGACTTGAAAGCAAAGACATATTTCCTAAAGAAAAAGCAATTCTTCATCAGAACTGAAACATAGAATCCTAAGTTTTAGTCTGTAGATTTTGGACTCAGAACTACATCGTTCTTACCTGAATTTCCAGGCTGCTGGCTTGCCTACTGATCTCAGTCTTGCTAACCTCCACAATTACATAGCCAGTCCTCTAAAATCTTTATTCTGTTTTCCTGAAGAACTTTGACTAACAGGTTACATTAAAATAAATGCAATAGGTTGCTTATGGGAAAAAGTACTGTGATGAGAGGAGACAAATAAATGGAGGATATGCATAGGTCACTGATGAAAGTCTGCCATAAATTGGGAATCATGAATACTATCTCTAAACCTGGAGGTTTAACAAAAAAGAATCAATCGTGAACATACCCTCAGAAATAAAAAGAAATTGATCCTAAAGCATAGGCAGAAAATTGGCTTTAGGTAAAAGGGGCTGCACAGTGTGTTGCTTTCCTTATAGAATGCTTAGCACACATAAATTGGTTAATGCACACGTTTTCTTAATATTAGCTGTTAGAAAGAGTGATCATAATATTGAGAAACATGAGAATTTTTTTTCCAAGTGTGACTTTTTGAAATCTTGTGTAGTCTGTTAGTGACCAATGGCATGTGAATAAGAGTGACCCACAATAATAGTTCAATTAAGAGCAAAGCTCTTGTCCTTAATAGACTACATTTTAGAATCAATACTTATTAAGTACTTCTTTAAAAATGAGAAGGAAGGTAAGAGTCTATTCCATGTTTTCTTTCCCTAAAGGTTTCAATTAAAAGTGCTTCCATCATGCAAAGCATTATTACATTATGAATAATGCATTATGCCTTTCCAGAGACAAGTAAGATGCAAAGAACCAAAACATATTTTCCCCCTCAAGATAGTTACAAGTTATGTTGAAGGAATATCTATTCTTGAGCTCAATTAATCTGTGTTTTTCTGTACTATGCTCATCAATGTTTTTGTCTGAGCCAACCCTTTTGCACCAATTCTCTGTGACTTAAATAGAAAAATGTCACCCTCAGCCTTTTTTTCTACGTGTATATATTAAACCCCTGGGTTTTCGTATAAACCCTGTATTATGGGTTAAATTGTGTCTCCTTTCCCCCCAACCAATTTATATGCTGGGCTCCTAACACCTAGTACATAAGAATGTGACCTTATTTGGAGGTAGTTTTTGTTTTTGTTTTTTGTTTTTGTTTTTGTTTTGTTCATTAGATTGTGGTGGTGGTATCAGAAATACATATATATTTATATGTTAAACTCATCAAATTATATATATTAAATATGTGGGTTTTATTGCATGTCAATTATATCTCAAAGCTATGAAACATCAGTATAAATGGAAAATCAAAACAGAACAGGGCAGAACTTAAATTCATGTATCCTACAAGAATTACAATAAAATCTTCTGCTCAGTTAATATGAAGGACTATGGGGTTAGAATATCCTTAGGATAGACTCTCATCCAATAATACTGTTGTCCTTATGTATAGGGAAAATTTAACAACACACAGGGCGAATGTGAAATGTGAAATGAAGCCAGAAATAGGAGTGATACTTCTCAAGGATTTCCAGCAAACCATCAGAAGCTAAGAAAGTCATGGAACATGTTTTTCCTCACAACCTTCAGAAGAGACCAACTCTTCTGATGCTTTGCCTTGGACTTGTAGCCTTCCAAACTATAATTTCTGTGACTTAACCTCCAGCTAGTATGTAGGACTTTGTTACAGTAGCCCTAGCAAATGAATATAAACTCTGAAAAAGTGATCTGGGAGGTATCATCTTTAGCAGAAGGTCCAGACTTGTTTTTATCTTTCAGCTTTGTTATACACTAATTCTCAAGAGACTTAAGCTTTGAAAATCAGTTTCCCTTCATTGTTAGTGGCCTCTTCAACAGTCTTCTTCATACCCCCTCTGCTGTGGCTTTGCTGGCAGAAATTATATTAGAGTCTGAGACTCCTGATAATTGTTTTCCCAGCCTCTCTTATGGTCTGAGAGACATTGGGAAAGCTTTGCAGGGGGAAGCTTTCTTTTTTTTAGAATGAGAAGCAAAAGTGGAAACAGTTTCTTTATTTTTTGTCAGATGTTATTTCTACATGTAAAGCATGAAATGTGGCCATCATCATGTCACACGATACTAATAGTCAACATACTGAAAATGAAGGGACAGAAGGAGTGGAAGTTCTTGGTGACATCACAGAAAACATGAACCTATCCTAGACTTGGCTTACTGCAGACTTCTTGGATTTGCCAGGCTCTGTTCTAGGTACATTGCATGCAAACCCTGTTACCCTTGTATCAGTTCTAGGGAGAAGGTACCGTTATTTTTCCCCATTTTAAAACTGAGGATGCTGAAGCATGAAGTGTTTTAAGTGAAGTGCCCAAAGCTATGCACACACTTACCGGTAGAACAAGGATTTGGAAAACTGACATTCTGTCTTCAAAGCATCTGCTCTTACTCACCACTCCAGAAATGTCTTAACCCATTCTCAGTTGGAAATTTTTATGCAGGGCTGGAGGCATCCTAATGGGCACCCTCCTCTCTAATATGAGAGCAAGAGCACTGTTCAGATTTGTTGTGAGGATTTAATGAGATGATAGGCGAAATGCCTGGCAAAATGCCTTATATGCAGTAAGTGCTTAATAAATACTCAATTTGCCTTCCATTCAAGGAGCAAGTGAAGTTATGCAGACAGGAGAAACTCTCAATATCCTCTTGCTCAGAGCACATGGCTCACCCAGCTCTAGAGCCTGGGCTGGAGAGGGACTCTGCCTTGGGATGGAAGTGGCTGTTGGATGTGCAATTTGAACAGCAACAGCTCATGGTCCTTTCAGGTGTCCCCTGCTAAAAAGCTTCAGTTTACTCCATGCCCAAACAAGTGGTTTGGCTGCTGGAGTCTCAGTGTCACTGGTGGATGATGGCAACCTGACCCTTGGGGACAGAAGCAAGGGTCGTCAGGGCATGGTGATTCAGAGAATTGGCCTTTGATTTTTATTTTCCTGCTGTGTGGGCCCTTAGAAGAAGCTGAAAACAAAGTGGTCTGGAATGGCTTGAAGTTCTTTTCTGGAGAGAAACTATTAAAAGGCCTGGAAAGGCAAAGGCACCCTGTCCTAATTAGAATACATTAATCTAAAAACTATTGACCTTCAGGCCATACACATCACCGAGCTTAGCAGTTAGTATGGAAGGGAATACAGAGTGTTTGACTTTAACCCAACTCAGGAATTAAGAAATCCTTTCCATGTACACAGCTCTGGGCCCAGTGTGAGTTAGGATGTGGAATGAAGTCAGGTGTTGTAAAAATTGAAAAGCACATCACATCCAGTGACTGCTGCTCTTATGAGGTGGGGATCTTGCTCAGAAGAAAATATGAGTTACTTCGTACTGACACCCCAAGAATTATTCTGATAAATGTAACCTAGTTCTTAAGTACCAACTGTAAAAGATTTAGTTCAGTGAGTGAGAGGGGGAAGGGGCAGAGTCAGAGGGGAAACAGACCCCCGCTGAGGCACAGACTCCCCACTGTGTGCACAGGCACACAGCCAGCTGCTGGGTTGGGTCTCAGGACCCTGGAACCCTGACCTGAGAGGAAACCAAGAGCCATAGGCTTAACTGACTGAGCTACCCATGTGCCCCAAGTACTAACACCTTTTGAATGCTTGACCTCTGTTTTAGATAGAGCTATTTGATCATTATATTACATGGAGTATCTTACTGTTCCTTGTGTTCCAGTTGAAATTTCAGTCCCTTCCTAATTTATATAGCAGGCAAGGCTCTGGCCATGCCACAATTTCTGCAAATTCTACCTTTTACCTCTTCTAGTTTCAGGACCTAAAGCTTTTTTCCAGTTTATGGAACACCTCCAGCTATAATTTGATTTTTGTAGACTTCACTGAATACTAGGAGAATCTCAGGAGGAGTTCCTTTTTGGCCCACCTTCTTACTAGTCTGTTTTTTTCTCTCCTGTCACTCAGTCATCCCACTCATGTCTTCTAATCTGGATCAACTTTCTCTTCCTGTCACAGAAAGTAGGTTTTATTTTTATTGCTCTATTACTCTGTAGCCCAGGGCCCAGCTGAAACCCATGACCCATAGCAACTAACCTACCCGTATTAGAATGATTTAAACATTTCCTCAACAATAGAAGTCTCTTCCTAAGAGGGATTATTATAAAAGTTATTCAAATATTATATATTTAAAAATATGTCATACATATTTTCTTGCTTTTTAAAATAGTATAAGCAAAACCCTAGTTGTTCTGTCCTGGACATTAATGTGATCAGTAATATTTGACCCAGTTGTAATTCTTTAGAACTTCTGGGGCTATTGATGTATGTCAATCTACATAAAAGGACCACAGATAAATAGGTTTTTATAAATTCTAGAAACTACTGTCTATTCTTAGTCTTTGATTTATCTAACATATGTAGTCTCCTTTTCTTCTTATGTTCTGCTTTTGTTATGCTGTGAGGCATAAAATTCAGAAAGAATTAGAAAAGTAATAAGTGTCTCAATCAAATGGGTGTCAGGTTCTGTAGTAGGCCTTTTGTCTGCACTATTGCACAACAACCCTTGAGAAAAATGCTCTTATTCTCATTTTTTACCTCAAGTGATAAAAAGAAGGCATAGCGAGCAAGTAGCTCCCTTCAAGCAAGCTGACCTGATTAGTAAGTGGAGAAGCCAAGATTCAGTCAAAGGTCTGACTCTGGGACTCAGTTTTAACTACTACACTGTACTGCTTAAATTGTAAAGTGAAAGTAGGCTTTTCAGGGAAAGTCTAGGTGGTTTCCCTATAACATACATTTATTTTAGTCCATGTAATTTGTGACATTTATATTATCCATGAGGAAGAATTGTTACCTCATTTAAAGAAAGCCAAGTTTTGGGGTGTTGATGTGAGCTTAGTGTCAGGGAGGACTTTCTTGAGAGTGTGGTAACTGTAGTGACTTTGGGTCTATAATTATTTCAGGTTCACTTTTTTTGTTTGTCATTCATTTGTTCATCAAGCCCTTACCATGTGTTAGACACTGTAATAGATTTGGGGGACTCAAAATATTCATGTGACTTAGTTGTATTTAAATACCTCTTCAGTCTCTCTCTACGCTATCGAATAATACTTTGGCTTCAGCAAGATTAGGTAGAGGAGAGAAAATAAGATGCAATGAAATAGAAAGGAAAGAATAGGAAGTAAGACCTACTCAGGGATGGGGGCATAAAAGCTGAAAAGGTAAGTGAGTTTGACAAACAGGAAGAGAAGTAAGACTTGAGTAAAAAATCTTGCTAGGAGTCTAGAAGGACCATGAGGAGGGTAGCTTCTATTTAAATTTCAGTGAAAACGAGACCTAATACTGTATTTTATTTATGGATCAGACCTCATGTTAGAGATAGCGGGTTAAGATTTCTTGCCTTTGGAGGGGTTTCTGTATGGCTCAGTCAGTTAAAAATCTGACTCTTGATTTCAGCTTAGGGTCCTGGCCTCAGGGTTGTGGGATTGAACCCTATCAGCCTCCTTGCTCAGCTTGGTATTCTCTCTCTTCCTCTTCTTCTGCTCCTCCCATGGCTTGCACATGCACATGCACTCTCTCTCTCTCTGAATGAATAAATAAATAAACAAATCTTTAAAAAAAAGTTTTCTTGCCCTTGGAAGGCTCATTGTTTAGGGAAAGATGAAGAAGTAAGTCAATTTTTCTGTAATTTAATGGGTTAAAAGTTATATGACAGGGATGAAAATGGATTTGAGAACAAAATACCACTGCTTAGGGGTCAGTCAGAAAAGGCTTTGCAAATGAAATTACCCATAAGCTGAGCTATTAATTAGAAGTCAGTTGGGCACTGAGGGAGTAGAATAAGAAAATCAGAAGGATTTTTCTAACTGGTTAGTATGAAATAGTTTTTGTGTGTGTTTTTATTTCCTTAATGACTTGTAGAAAGTCTTTAAGTAGAAAAGTGGTGAATGACTATTAAGTCATGGTGCACATTTAAACTAGAATAGATAAAATGAATATTCCTTTTACCACCTCCATCTCCTCAATTTCTGTGTCTTTTCTACATTTATTTTATATTTATATTTATAGAAACAAATATTTATAGAAACAAATACCATTTTGTGTATTTAAGCACAAATGGAATCATAACATATAGATTGTTCTGCAGTTTGCATTTTTTAAAATATAATCTTCTAAATCTTTTTAATGCTACATACTGTGAGTGCCTAGGACATGGGTAGCTTATTTAACCATTCCCCTAAGGATATTTTTTTTCTTAGTAATTACAAAGAATACTTACATGAAGACTCTAAGTGAAAATGTCCAAATATATAGATAATAAAGAGTAGAATTTGTGAGTCAAAATAAATGTGTATTTAAAATACTAATATATATGGACAGATTATTTTCTAAAATTTTCCCATTCTCCCTTAAAAAACAACAACAACAAGGATAATATGCCTTTGAGTTTTTGCCAGGACTCAATATTACCAATCTTGGTAATTTCTGCTAAACTGATGGACAGATTTAGAATTGCCTTATTTATGTTTCATTTTTCTATGTATTAGTGATGTGGAGCATATTGTCACATGTTTGTTAGTCATTTGAGCTCATATGTGAATTTCTTGTTTTTATCTTTTCCCCATTTTTAATATTTAGTTATTATCTGTGTTTTTTAACTTGTACTGTTTTTAGAACTCATGATTGAAATAGTTTGTATATTACCTATGTTATGAAAGTCTTCTCCCAATTTCTCATTTTGAAAACTTTATAGTGGATTTTAAAACTTTCTATTTTGATATAATAAAATCCATTGATATCTTCCATTATGGTTATTTTGTTCTGGGATATGTTTAAGAAACCTTTGTCTTCCCTTATATATATTTATTAATATGACCACATTCACCATTATAACAGGGAATTGGAAACAAATCTGAATAGTTCAACCCAGTTTTAAATAAGTGGAATTCCTGTGAATTTCTATTAGCACATATAAAAATAAAATAGAATGTGAGGGAAGAGGACATAAAGAGTTATCAACAATATCAACAATATTATCCATCTGTCTCTAAGAAATAATTGAATGTTGAGTTGAATTGATGAATCTCAGTGATGATTTGAGCTACTTTTAAACAACTATTGAGTAAAAGGATTCTAGAGAGATGCATAAGAATTTGATATTTCTTTAAATATTAGTGGCTGTGAGCTCCTTTCTTTCATGTATCTCCAACTGGTTGGTTTATCTGTTTGTGTATTAATCAGTAAATAGGATAAATCATTTCCAGATTTTCTAGAAGAAGTTTGTCCTAAACATAAGGTACCAATGCTAAATTGTCTCCCTTGAAAGCTACATAACCACAGGATATAAGGCAAATAATATTTTCTGTCCTTGGTCAATATAGATAGGAACAAAACTAACTAGACTATAGTTTAGTTTTTAAAAAGTGAATTAGAAAACTGTAATACAGGAAAGGTCCCCATTCCTCTCTCTCTCTCCATATATATATATGACATATATTATATATATTATATCAATTTATATGTATTATATCAATTTATATATATATACATATATACATATATATAGTGAAATCCTAAAATAACAGTCATTTGGTAGTGGACTTAAAACTAAAGCACGTTTACTTCTCAGAGATCAGTGAGAAGTAATAACTAGCATAACATGGGGAAGATAAAATTATCTGTCTCTAGAAGAGACAGATCTGTGGCCCACAACAATCCAGTGATCAGAAAATTTAGGAATTGTTTGGCCAAACATTGTCATGAGGAAGGTCCAATAGGTAAATGAACTCAGAAGTGGTGGAAATGTGTGGTGACACTGTTGTGGAGAATCTATCCACTGGTGAAAGGATCCAAAACTGTATTTGGCATATGAGAAGTAGGAGACATCCCCTGGGTAGGGCATTCACAAATGGCAGAGTTGAGAGGTCCCAAAAAACTAGGCTGGAGTTCAGGGCTGGACTTCAATTCTACAGAAGGAATTATAGAGCTAATTGGAAAGTGAAGGCAAAGGATCATTTCTTTTTTTTTTTTTTTAATATTTTTCATTTATTTGTCAGATAGAGAGTGAGAGTGAGCGAGCACAAGCAAGGGAGCGGCAGGCAGAGGGAGATGCAGGCTCCCTGCAAAGCAGGGAGCCTGATGCGGGACTCGATCCCAGGACTCTGGGATCGTGACCTGAGCTGAAGACAGATGCTTAACCGACTGAGCCACCCAGGCATCCTGGATCATTCCTATTAACTGGAATAATAAACAGTTGTAAGCTCATTCACTGTTCATTTAGTAAATATTGGCTGAGTATCTACTATATCTCAGGTATTGGGAATAGCAGTAAAAATAAAAATCTGTCTCTGTGGAGCTTAGATTCTACTAGGGGAAGATAAATAGTAAAATAAAGACTATGTAACATGCTTCTATGGAGAAAAATAGAGCTAGGAATTGGGGATAGGGAGTGCCTGGGTGGCTCAGTCAGTTCAGTATCTACCTTCAGCTGAGGTCATGATCCCAGGGTCTTGAGTTTGAGTCCCACATGGAACTCCTTGCTCAGCTGGGAGTCTGTTTCTGCCTCTGCCTCTGCCCCTCCCCCCTGGCTTGTGGGCACACACACTCTCTCTCTCCTTGTCTTGCTCAAGTAAATAAATAATCTAAAAAAAAAAAAAAGGAATGGGGATAAGGTATATCAAGGTACAGGTGTTACAACTTTAAATAGTGGCCTGAGAGAATCTTTCTGAGAAAGTAGCACTTGAGGAAAGATTGGAAGGAAGAGAAGGAGTGAGTCATGGGTCCATATAGAGTAAGAGGGTTTCAGAGGGAAGGAGTAAAGGATTTTGAGGTGAGAGAGTGGTTGGTATCTGTATTAGTTAGGGTTCAACTAGAGAAGCAGAACTAATAAGAGACAAGCAAATACACACAAACACACACACACACACACAGATTTATTGCAAGGAATCTAAGCAAGTATGAAACTGTAGAGCAAGCAGTGAGGAAGGGAAGACTATGAACATAATGGAAGACTAGGGACATCGGGCTTTTGTACACAGGGTGCTGTGCTTTTGTACACAGGTGGGATTTCTTTTCATCCAGGAAAGCCAGAGTCCTCATAAATCCTTCTGATTAAATCAGGCTAACCAGATTACCCAAGATAATCGTTCTTTTTTAAGGTCCAGGAATTGGAAATTTTAACTGTGCCTGCAAAGTCCTTTCACAACAACACCTAGATTGGTGTCTGATTGAATAACTGGGAGTATAGTCTCATCAGGTTGGTACATCCAGAAAGCCATCACATGTTCAAAGAATGGCTAGAGTGGTGCCTGGGTGGCTCAGTCGTTGGGTATCTGCTTTTGGCTCAGATCATTATCCCAGGTTCCTGGGATCCAGTCCTGATTCACACTCCCTGCTCAGTGGGGAGCCTGCTTCTCCCTCTCTTCCTGGCCCTCCCCCATGCTCATGCTCTCTCTGTCAAATAAATAAAATCCTAAAGAAAAATAAAAACAAAACAGCAAGAAGCCAATATGGTTAAAGGGTTGTGAGCACCTGGAAAAATAGATGTGCCAGAGGTAACAGGGGAACCATTTTAAAGACTTAGAACCTTATTCTGAGAGAGATGGGGAGTCACTGGAGAGCTGTTAGGAGGGAGAATATGACTAATACTGTAGAAGGATCACTCTGGCACTGAATAGTGGAAGAGACACGTGAGTAAGATAATGTAACTTAGAGGCTATATGATGATGGGCCACTTCATTAAATGCTAGGCACTGTATTCAGTGATAAGTTGTTACTTCCAAAGCTCCAGTGGACCATATTCCTGAGGCTTAATCAGGAAATATTGTACAATTACTAGGTTGTGAGAACTATGATAGGCATTAGGGATTCAAAGCTAATTAAGGCAAAGTGGAGTATACCCTTTTGTTTGCTCAAGAGCAATGCCATTGACAATGAGCTTTCTTATTAGCCACACAGGAATGGGACTAAACTGTTATTATTAAACTGTTATTAATAATAATAATAAATTATTATTATTAAACTGATGAATTCTTGACAATGGTGTTTAGCAAGGCTTAGGTCTTCCTGTACTATGTCCACTATGTGCAGCTTCCTGAGATACGTGATAGAGGGACACTCCAGCCAAGCTATAGATATTTTTTTGCATTGATTTTCTGACTTCTTCATTACCTTTTTGGGTAAGCTGAAAAAAATGAAAAAAAAATCAAATAACTAGAATGATAGTGAAATGTGGGGTCATGTCCACTGTTTCTTGGCCCTTAGTATCATGCTATTCCTTCTGTGGCTTCTCCTCTGTCACAGTGTGGCAAGCCTGAGAACTTCATTTGCAACCTTATAAGGAGAGAGATTGGTATGAGGTTTGGAAGACAGAAAGGAGGTAGATACTTCTCCTCTGGCTGTGGTAGATGCAGACCAGAGAGGGTACCTGCAGTCATGGTGGCAAAGGCTTCCTTAGGCTCTGTGACTTGCTGTATGCCTCTGTTTTGGGGGCTGTGGACAGCTGTGTTTTAACTGAAGCTTCTTGCAATTTCCTGATTTCTGGGCAAAGTGACCTTACTTCCCTAACTTATGTTTTTTGCAGCACTTGGAAAAATTTATCAGTTACTGATTTCACTGTGTTAAATCCTGTTCTGTTAGAAGTACAACTGAGCCTTCACCAATTCAGAGGTCTTCTTTACCAATCCCTGCAGCCTGGGGAAGGCTCCAGTCAGCAAGCTCCTTCCTTTCCTTCATCTGATCCCAGCCCTGAATCTTCTTAATTCTCCAAAGATAAATAGCTGAAACAGAAGACTGCCTCTGTCCAAAGAGAAGGGAAGGGAAAGGAAAGAAAAGAAGGGATGAGAGGAAGCCTAGGTAGTGGGCAGAGGGTTGAAGGAGATAGGTATGAAGACTCATGAGTGGGAAGGAAAGTGAATAAAAGCAACCCCTTCTAAGCTCTCCACATTCCTTAACCCCTTAAACACCTCCTGTCTTCAAGCTTGTGATTTAAATATGAGTGGAAGGAAGGAAAAGAGAGTAGCCTCCTTTATCTATGATTCCATTTTGTTTCCTCTTGAATTCTCCTGGACTCACTGCTTTTTTCATTCTTCAGCCTGTTCAGATTTTGGGGGTAGAGATTGGAGGGGACACACATTTAATTTATCTAATATCTCCAGTCATATTTGTAAATGCCAATTCATATAATTGTCACATACACTAGGTTTTAATATTCTATATTTGATACGAAGAAAGCTCTACTAAAAGAAAAAACAGAACAAAACAGTTGAAGAAATCTTGAATGTGCCCAAACTTACACAGCTAAAAAAAAGTTTTGAGGGGCACCTGGGTGGTTCAGTGGGTTGGGCCTCTGCCTTTGGCTCAGGTCGTGATCTCAGGGTCCTGGGATCGAGTCCCGCATTGGGCTCTCTGCTCAGAAGAAAGCCTGCTTTCTCCTCTCTCTCTCTCTCTCTGCCTACTTGCGATCTCTCTCTCTGTCAAATAAATAAAATCTTTAAAAAAAAAAAAAAAGTTTTGAGCCCAGATCATAAGACTAAATGTCCTGTCTTCCTGTCTTCCTGTCTTCCTTTTATCAAGCCAGAGCCACTTTGTTGGTGAAAGAACCCTGGATTTGGAATTGTGGGGAACCATACATTGGAAATAATTCTAATATAGTTTTTTAAACTTTATTCTTAAAGAAGAGTGGGATGTATTATGTTCCTAGGGGACCCTGGTAAAGGTTCTTTGTCTACAGAATTAAAAAGAATTTTTTAAAAATGTAAGATTAAAACAGCATTGCATTAGTTAAATTCAGGCATCTGTTAAAGTCCAACGATGGCCCTATACCTCTGTGGGTTGTATTGAAAGAGAAGAGCTGGTTAGAAAGACTGCAGGAATTAGGGAAAAATAAGGTCAGGTCCAAGTGATGAACAACCTTATGAAAACCCCTACCAATCTGGTCTTATGAGTTTACTAAATTAAAACAATTAAAATAGCAGAAAGAAATGATGCTTCTTTACATGTCTCAATTTAGTGATAATGGCTAATGTGCAATTAAATTCTGTTTGCTCTTCCTTGCTTGCTAGAATTTTTTGGGGATTCATTAAGGTACTTATAAACTCATTTAGTATTCCCACAAATAATAGCAACTCAGGTGTTTTCAAAACGGTCTGTTTTAATTATTCAAAGAATTTATTTTGTGGCAGTTGTTGATACAAGTCCCACCGTGACCACAGAAACAAAAGCATTTTTGATGTTTGAGATAAAAACAAGATTTAGAGGCTCCTTTTAAAAATTACATAAGTTTCAGGTGCCCACATTTGTAATTTGACTTCTATGTACATTAGAAAGCTATCACCACCACCAGTCTAGCCATCATCCAGCACTGTAAAGTTAGCTCCATTTCACCCATCTCCCAGCCCCTATTCCCTCTGGTAACCACTAGTCTGTTCTCTGATTTATATTTTGTTTCATTTTTGTTTTGTTCTCTTAGATTCCACACATCCTTGATATCATACAGTATTTGTCTTTATCTATCTGATTTTTTAACTTAGCATAATACCCTTAAGCTCTATCCATGTTATCACAAATGGCAAGACTTTTTTTTTTAATGAATGACAAGTATTCCTTTATATAAATTATACCACATTTTCTTTATCTATTGATGGATGGTTAGGTTATTTCCATATCTTGGCTATTATAAATAATGTTGCAAGGAACAAAGAGTGCATATATATTTTCAATTAGTGTTTTTGTATTCTTCAGATAAGCACCCAGAAGTAGAATGGCTGGGTCTTAACATAGTTCTATTTTAAGTTTTTTGAGGAATCTCCATATTGTTTTCATAGTGGCTGTACCAGTTAACAATCTCACCAATAGTGTATGAGTGTTCCATTTTCTCCATCCTTTCCAGTGCTTATTATTTCTTGTCTTTTTTATAATAGCCATTCTAACAGGCATTAGATGATATCTCATTGTGGTTCTGACTTACGTTTCCCTAATAATTAGTGACGATGACCATCTTTTTATGTGCCTATTTCCCTCTGTCTTCTTTGGAGAAATGTCTATTCAGATCCTCTGCCCATTTTTAATTGGATTATTTGTGGTTTTGTTGTTGTTGAGCTGTATGAATTCTTTATGTATTTTGGATATTAACCCTTATGGATGTATGATTTGCAAATATCTTACTTGGTAGAATCCCTTTTGGTTTTGACGAGTTTTTCTTTTTTATGCAGAGCTTTTTAGTTTGTTGTAATCATTTATTTTTGCTTTTGCTTCCCATGCCTTTGGAACAAAAACATCACTAAGACCAATGGGGGAGATTACTACCTATGTTTTCTTTCAGGAGTTTAATATAAGAAACTGGTTTATTTTCATTCTTTTGCAGGTGCCAATCCAGTTTTGCCAAAAATCATTTTTTGAAAAGATTGTCTTTTCTTCATTGTTAATCCTGGCCTCCTTTGTTGTGGATTAATTGACCATATAAGTGTGGGTTTATTTGTGAGCTCTCTATTCTTTGCCATTGCTCTATGTGTCTGTTTTTGTTCCAGTACCATAATTCTTGATTACTTTAGCTTTATAATATGTCATGCAATCTGGGATTGTGATACCTCTAGCATTATTCTTCTTACTCAGGATTGCTTTGGTTTTTCAACATCTTCTGTGGTTTCATACATATTCTGGCCTGATTTATGCTTTTCTGTGAAAAATACTGTTGATATTTCGGTAAGGATTACATTGACTCTGTACATTGTTTTTGGTAGAATGGGTATTTTAATAATATTGCAATGCATTACTTTTTTTTAATTTTTAAAAATCTAAAAATTTTATTTTAATTCCAGTATAATTAACATAGAATGCTATATTAGTTTCAGAGGTATAAGATGGTGGCTCAACAATTCTATACATTTCTTAGTACTCATCAAGATAAGTATAGCCTTAATCTCCTTTATTATACCCATCCCCCTACCTGCCTTCCTTCTGGCAACCACATTTGTTCTTTGTACTTAGAGTCTATTTTTTGTTTCTCTTTTTTTTTTCATTGTATATTTGTTCTACTAAGTTCCACATGTGAATGAAATCATATAGTATTTGTCTTTCTCTCACTTATTTCACTTACCCTCCAGATCCAGCCATGTTGCAAATGGTAAGATTTAATTCTTTTTCATGGTTCAGTCATATTCTTCTATGTGTATGTGTATGTGTATATCACTTCTTTATCCATTCATCTATCAGTGGACACAGGTTGCTTCCATAATTTGGCTATGTTAAATAGTGCTGTGATAAACATAGGGGTGTATATATCTTTATAAATTAGTAATTAGTGTTTTTGTATTCTTTGGGTAAATACTCAGTAGTAGAATTACTGGATCATGAGGTAATTCTATCATTAATTTTGTTAATTGATTAATTATGTATTTCAGAGAGAGAGGGAGAGAAAGCATGAGAGCATGACAGCATGAGTGGGAGGGGCAGAAGGAGAGGGACAGAAAAGCTCAAGTAGACTCCATGCTGAGTGCAGGGCCGGGCTTGGGGCTCGATCCTGCAACCATGAGGGCATAACCTGAGCCAAAGCTTAACCAACTGAGCCACCCAAGTGCCCCCTATCTTTAATTTCTTGAGAAACCTCCATACTGTTCTCCAGGGTGGCCACACCTGTTTGCATTTCCACCACCAGTACACTAGGATTCTTTCTTCTGTGCATCCTTGCCAACACTTTGCTTCTTGTGTTTTTTTTTTTTTTTTTTTTTTTAATTTTAGCCATTGTGACAGGTGTGAGGTGGTATCTCACTGTGGTTTTGATTTTTATTTCTCTGATGCATGAGGTTGAGCATCTTTTCAGGTTTCCCTTGGTCATCTGTATTTCTTCTTTGGAGAAATCTTTGTTCACATTGTTGGCTCATTTTATAATTTTTTAATTGAATGAGGGTTTATCTTTTTTTGGGGTGGGGGTGTTGAGTTGTATAAGTTCTTTATGTATTTTGGATACTAACCTTTTACCAGATGTCATGTGCAAATACCTTCTCCTATTCCTTAGGCTGTCTTTTTGTTTTGGTGATTGTTTCCTTTGCTGTGCTTTTTATTTTGATGTAGTCCCAATAGTTTATTTTTGCTTTTGTATCCCTTGTTTAGGAGACATAACAGGAAAAATGTTGCTATGGCTGATGTCAGAGAAATTACTGCTTGTGTTCTTTTCTAGGATTTTTGTGGTTTTAGGTCTCAAATTTAGGTTTTTAATGCACTTAGTTTATTTTTATGTATGGTGTAGGAAAGTGGTACTGATTTATTCCTCTACATATAGCTATCCAGTTTTCCCAGAACTGTTTGTTGAAGAGACTATCTTTTGTTCATTGCATAGTCTTACTTCCTTTGTTGAGCATTAATTGACCATATAAACATGGTTTTATTTCTGGGCTTTCTGTTCTGTTCTATTGGTCTATGTTTTTTTTTTTTTTTTTTGTGCCACTACCATACTGTTTTGATTACTACAGCTAGTTTATCTTAAAATCAGGAATTGTCCACATCCTCTCCACACATGTTGTTTACTATCTTGTTAATTTTGGCCATTCTAACTGGTGTCAGGTGGTATCACAGCGTGGCTTTGATTTGAATCTCCCTGATGGCTAGTGATGATGAACATTTTTTCATGTGTCTGTTAGCCATTTGTATGTATTCATAGGAGAAGTGTCTGTTCACGTTTTCTGCCCATTTTTTGACATGATTATCTGTTTTCTGCGTGTTGAGTTTGAGGAGTTCTTTATAGATCCTGGATATCAGCCCTTTGTACTGTCATTTGCGTATATCTTTTCCCATTCTGTGGGTTGCATCTTTGTTTTGTTGACTGTTTCCTTTGCTGTGCAGAAGCTTTAGATCTTGATGAAGTACCAAAAATTCATTTTTGCTTTTCTTTCCTTTGCCTTTGGAGAAATATCTTAAAAGAAGTTGCAGTGGCTGATGTCAAAGACATTACTGCCTATGTACTCCTCTAGGATTCTGATGGATTCCTGCCTCATATTGAGACCTTTTTCCATTTCGAGTTTATATTTGTGTTTGGTGTAAGAGAATAGTCTAGTTTTATTCTTCTATGCATAGCTGTCCAATTTTCCCGGCACCATTTATTGAAGAGACTGTCTTCTTTCCACTGTATATTTTTTCCTGCTTTGTTGAAGTTTATTTGACCATAGAGTTGCGGGTCCATATCTGGGCTCTCTACTCTGTTCCACTGGTCTATGTGTCTGTTTTTATGCCAGTACCATGCTGTCTTGGTGATCACAGCTTTGTAGTAAAGCTTGAAATCAGGCAACGTGATGCCCCCAGTTTTGTTTTTCTTTTTCAACATTTCCTTAGCAATTCGGGGTCTCCTCTGATTCCACACAAATTTTAGGAATGTCAGTGGAATTTTGATCAGAATGGCATTGAAAGTATAGATTGCTCTAGGCAGTATAGACATTTTAACAATGTTTATTCTTCCAATTCATGAGCATGGAATGCTCTTCCATCTTTTTGTGTCTTCTTCAATTTCTTTCATGAGTGTTCTATAGTTCCTCGAGCACAGATCCTTTACCTCTTTGGTTAGGTTTATTCCCAGGTATCTTAGGTTCTTGGTGCTATAGTAAATGGAATCGATTCTCTAATTTCCCTTTCTGTATTTTGGTTGTTAGTGTATAAACAAGCAACTGATTTCTGTATATTGATTTTGTATCCTGCCACATTACTGAATTGCTGTATGAGTTCTAGTAGTTTGGGGGTGGAGTCTTTTGGGTTTTCCATATAAAGTATCATGTCATCTGCGAAGAGAGAGAGTTTGACTTCTTCATTGCCAATTTGAATACCTTTTATTTTCCCTTTGTTTTTGGATGACTGTTGCTAGGACTTCTAATACTATGTTGTACAAGAGTGGATGAGAGTGGGCATCCTTGTCATGTTCCTGATCTCAAAGGGAAGGCTGTCAGCTTTTTCCCACTGAAGATGATATTCACTGTGGGTTTTCATAGATAGATTTTCTGGAGTTGAGGAATGTTCCCTCTATCCCTATACTTTAAAGCATTTTAATTAGGAATGGATGCTGGATTTTGTCAAATGCTTTTTCTGCATTTGAGAGGACCATATGGTTCTTTTCTCTTCTCTTATTGATTTGTTCTATCACATTGACTGATTTGCAAATGTTGAACCACTCTTGCAACCCAGGGATAATTCCCACCTGGTCATGGTAGATAATCTTTCTAATGTACTGTTGGATCCTCTTAGCTAGGATATGTCGAGAATCTAAGCATCCATATTCATCAGAGATATTGGTCCGAAATTCTCCTTTTTGGTGGGGTCTTTGCTTGGTTTGGGGATCAGGGTAATGCTGGCTTCATAAAAAGAGTCTGGAAGTTTTCCTTCTGCTTCAATTTTTTGAAACAGCTTCAGGAGAATAGGTATTATTTCTTCTTTGGAAGTTTGATAGAATTCCCTGGGGAATCCATCAGGTCCTGGGCTCTTGTTTTTTGGAAGGTTTTTGATCACTGCTTCAATCTTGTTACTAGATATTGGTCTATTCAGGTTGTCAATTTCTTCCTGATTCAATCTTGGAAGTTTATGGGTTTCCAGGAATGCATCCATTTCTTCTACGTTGCTTAACTTATTGGCATATAACTGTTGATGATAATTTCTGATGATTATTTCTATTTCCTTGGTGTTAGCTGTGATCTCTCCCTTTTCATCCATAATTTTATTAATGTGGGCCTCCTCTCTTTTCTTTTGGATTAGTTTGGAAAATGGTTCATTGATCTTATTGATTCTTTCAAAAAACCAGCTTCTAGTTTCATTGATGCATTCTACTGTATCTCTAGGTCTATCTCATTGATCTCTTCTCTAATCATGATTATTTCCCTTCTTGTGTGTGGAGTTGGCTTAACTTGTTGATTCTCCAGTTTTTAATGTGTAAAGACAGCTGATGTATTCTGGATTTTTCAATTTTTTGCAGGAGGCTTGGATGGCTATGTGTATTCCCCTTAGGACTGCCTTTGCTGTATCCCATAGGTTTTGGACCAATATGTCTTCATTCTCATTGTTTTCCATGAATTGTTTAAGTTCTTCTTTGATTTCCCGGTTGATCCAAGCATTCTTAAGCAAGGTCATCTTTAGCTTCCAGGTGTTTGAATTCCTTCTGAACTTTTTCTTGTGGTTGAGTTCCAGTTTCAAAGCATTGTGATCTGAGAATATCCAGGGAATAATCTCAGTCTTTTGGTACTGGTTGGGCCCTGATTTGTGACCCAGTATGTGGTCTATTCTGGAGAAGGTTCCATGTGCACTCAAGAAGAATGAGTATTCTGTTGTTTTAGGGTGGAATGTTCTGTATATATCTATGAGATCCATCTGTTCTAATGTATCATTCAAAGCTCTTGTTTCTTTATTGATTTTCTTCTTGGATGATCTGTCTATTAGTGATAGTGGCATGTTAAGATCCCCTACTATTAATGTATTCATATCAATATGACTCTTGAGCTTGATTAACAGTTTGCTTATGTAGTTGGCTGCTCCCATATTGGGGGCATAAATATTTATAATTGTTAGATCTTCTTGGTGGATAGACCCTTTAAGAATGATGTAGTGTCCTTCTGTATCTCTGACTACAGTCTCTAGTTTAAAATGTAATTTATCTGGTATGAGAATTGTTACTCCAGCCTTCTTTTGAGGCCCATTGGCATGAAAGATGCTTCTTCATCCCTTCACTTTTAGTCTGGATGTATCCTTAAGTTCAAAATGGAATGTAGGTTGGTGCAGCCACTTTGGAAAACAGTGTGGAGATTCTTTAAGAAATTAAAAATAGAGCTTCCCTATGACCCTGTAATTGAACTACTGGGTATTTACCCTAAAGATACATATGTAGTGAAAAGAAGGGCCATCTGTATCCCAATGTTCATAGCAGCAATGGCCACAGTCGCCAAACTATGGAAAGAACAAAGGTGCCCTTCAACAGATGTATGGATAAAGAATATATGGTCCATATATACTATGGAGTATTATGCCTCCATCAGAAAGGATGAATACCCAACTTTTGTATCAACATGGATGGGACTGGAAGAGATTATGCTGAGTGAAATAAGTCAAGCAGAGACAGTCAATTATCATATGGCTTTGCTTATTTGTGGAGCATAAGGAATAACACGGAGGACATGGGGAGATGGAGAGGAGAAGGGAGTTGGGGGAAATTGGAGGGGGAGATGAACCATGAGAGACTATGGATGCTGAAAAACAATCTGAGGGTTTGGAGGTGCAGGGGGTGAGAGGTTGGGTGAGCCTGGTGGTGGGTATTATGGAGGACATGTATTGCATGGAGCACTGGGTGTAGTGCATAAACAATGAATTCTGGAACACTGAAAAGAAATTTAAAAAATAAATAAAAATTTTTAAAAAATCAGGAATTGTGATGCTTCTAGGATCATTTTTCTTTTTCAAGATTGCTTTGGGTATTTGTAGTCTTTAATGGTTCTATATGAATTTGGTGATTATTTGTTCTAGTTCTGTGAAAAACATTGTTGGTATATTGATGGGGATCACCTTAAACGTGCAGATTGCTTTAGGTAGTATGGACATTTTAACAATATTGATTCTCCCAATCCATAAGCATAGAATATTTCTGTTTGTGTTATCTTCAGTTTCCATTTTTTTTCATCAATGTTTTACAGTTTTCAGAGTTTAAGTCTTTTACCTCATTGGTTAAGTTCATTACTAGGTATTTTACTTTTGGTGCAAGTATAAATGGGATTGTTGCCTTAATTTCTCTTTCTGCTACTTTATGATTAGTGTGTAGAAATGCAACAGGTTTTTGAGTATTAATTTTATATCCTGCGATACTAATCGATTTATTCATCAGTTCTGGTAGTTTTCTGGTGATGTCTTTATGGATTCTTCTATAGAGTAACATGTCATCTACAAATAGTGAAAGGTTAGATCTTCCTTGCCAATTCGGATGCTTTTATTTTTGTTATCTGATTGCTGTGGCTAGGACTTCCAGTAATATGTTCAATAAAAGTGGTAAGAGTGGGCATCCTCATTTTGTTCCTGATCTTAGAGGAAAGTTCTCAATTTTGTCATCATTGATTATTATGTTAGCTGTGGGTTTTTCATATATGACTATTATTATATTGAGGTATGTTTTCTCAAAACCTATTTTGTTGAGAGTTTTTATTATGAGTGGTTGTACTTTGCCAAATGTCTTTTCTATACATATTGAGATGATCATATAATTTTTATCCTTTCTCTTGCTAATGTGATATGTTATATTGATTTTCAAATAGTGAACCACTCTATATACCTGGAATAAATTCCCCTTGATCATGGTGAATAATCTTTTTAGTGTTGTTGGATTTAATTTCCTTATATTTTGTGGAGGACTTTTGTGTCTACATTCACCAGAGATATGGGCTTGTAGTTTTCTTGTGGCATCTTTAACTGGTTTTGTATCAGGGTAATGCTGGCCTAATAGAATTAATTTGGAACCTTTCTTTTCTGTTTTTTTGTTTTGGTTTGGTTTTTAGGTGTAGGTAATAGTTTGAGAATAGTAGATATTAATACTTAAAGCATTTGTTAGAATTCACCTGTAAAGCCATCTGGTCTGGATTTTTTGTTTATTGGGAGTTTTTTTAAAATTACTTGTTTAGTTTTGTTATGAGTAATCATTCTGTTCAGAATTTTATTTCTTCCTAATTTAGTTTTGGAAGATTGTATGCTTCTAGGATTTATCCATTTCTTCTAGATTGTCAAATATGTTGGCATTATAATTTTCTATGGTATTCTCTTATGATCCTTTGTCTTTCTGTGGTGTTGGTTGTTATTTCTTCTCCTTCATATCTGATTTTATTTATTTGAATTCTCTTTTTTCTTTATGAGCCTGGTAAAGGTTGATCAGTTTTGTTGATCTTTTCAAAGAATTTACTCTTCATCTCATTGATCTTTTCTACTGTTCTTTTAGTATCTATTTTATTTGTTCTCTAATCTTTATTCCCTTTCTTCTAACTTTGGGTTTTATTTGTTCCTTTTCTACTGTTTTTAGGTATAAGGTTAAAATAAGATTCTTCTTATTTCTTTCAGTAGGCCTCTCTCCATAAGAAGTCTAGCTGCAGGAAATGTGAGTGTGCTGGTGTGTGGTGTTAACTCCCTCCACCTCCCCAGGACAGGAGTAACTTTGGAGTACTGCCAGTACCAGCCAGGGCTGCATTAGGGCTGTGGCAATGTGGAAGCCACTCTGGAGGTATGCCTATTAAGGCAGGCAGTTTGAGTTGGTTGTGTCTGCAAGAGAATACTGGGTTTGGATATGTGGTGCTAGCAAGATTGATGGAGGGCTCCTGCAAGTGTCCCTTTATCTAAGCTGGGGAAGGGCAGACAGAGTGACACCATTCATTCCTTTTGTCCCTGGAGAAATCTCTTGTACCTCCTTGGTCTTCCAGCATATGTTCTAAGATTAGTCAATATATCTCCCTAACTTATGCCCCAGGTACTTTTCAAACAGCTGTTTCTATGCTATGCCTTAGACTGAATTATTGAGCTTGATGGAGTTTTAGAGAGAGAGCAAGTGAGCACAGGCAGACAGAGAGGCAGACAGAGGCAGGCAGAGGCAGAGAGAGAAGCAGGCTCCCTGCCGAGCAAGGAGCCCTATGTGGGACTCCATCCCAGGATGCTGGGATCATGACCTGAGCCGAAGGCAGCCGCTTAACCAGCTGAGCCACCCAGGCATCTCTAGAGCTTGATGGAGTTTTAAAGATGGAAACTTGGTTTCCTATACCTACTCAAGCTCTCCTAGAGATTAAATCTCCCAGAGCTAAGTCTCACTAATTTTCAAAACTAGACATTGTGGTCACTCATCTTCCCTCTATGGGTTCCCAGGGTTGAGGTTGCTCAGTGTGGGATCTGATTCCCTCGTTCCTCTGTACTTGTGATGTCCTTCTTTGTGGTGAGTCATGCTGGGGGGTTGTTTTGCAACTGCATCTCTGCCTCTCCTACACTTTTTAATTGGGACTTCTTTCTACAACTAACTATGGAATATCTGTTCTGCCAGTCTTCAGGTTGTTTTCAGAGCTGGTTGAATAGATGCAGTAGTTATTGCATCAGTTTGTCTGTGGGATGACATGAGCTCAGGATCCTTATATTCCACTATCTTCCCCAGCCTTAGCATGATACATAAGAAAGTCAATATGAAATGGACACTTTTTCATGAGTAGTAAAACTATCAGATCACAATATTTCTATCACAGCAAGAACAATGTGAATGGCTTTATTATCACTGTGTGTTCTGTTGGGCATTTTTATTGAGTCAGTTAATGCTTTAAAATTCTAGACACAAAATAAAGTTGACCAGGAGAACTCAGCTCCCCGTAGATTGTGGTTTACCCTTTTCCCTAAAACAAGCCAGGCATGATGCTGGAAATTTTTACACATTATTATAATTGTACAAGATCTGGTATAGTTGTTTTTCCTCATTATTAGAGTTCAGAAAATTTAGCCATGAAGTACCTAAATTTTCTCAACATTACGAGCAAACCAGCACCAGGGAGAGGAAACCCAAAACCCAATTTCCCTGATCACAAAGCTGTTCCCTTCCTACTATGTCATGTGGCTGCTCTAATCATAGGATGACTGAGAGAGAATGTGCATATGTGAAAGTACTTGTATCATCTAAAGTGGAATAAAAAAATCACGCTCGGGGCACCTGGGTGGCTCAGTGGGTTAAAGCCTCTGCCTTCGGCTCAGGTCATGACCCCAGGGTCCTGGGATCAAGCCCCGCATTGGGCTCTCTGCTCAGCAGGGAGCCTGTTTCCCTTCCTCTCTCTTTCTCTGCCTGCCTTTTTGCCTACTTGTGATCTCTGTCTGTCAAATAAATAAATAAAAATCTTAAAAAAAATCAGGCTCTATAATCACTACAAATGTAAATACTAAACTAAAATTTTTCAGATCCCTGCATATGTCAATTTGTATATATGTAAACCATTTATTGGTATCACACTTGGAAGATATTTTGAACAGATACTTTGTCCTAAAATATTTCATTCTTTTATGTGTAAGCACAACATAGTACCTCTATTTTTACTTACTGTAATTTTCTAGAACTGAAATTACTGCTAAAAATTAAACAATAGAATTACTAGTATAAGCCTATTTTTCTTCACAGAATGTTGAAAAAACAAAATCCCTTGATATGTTTGGCCTTCTGGAGAACATGTTAGAAACAATATTATAATAATTTTATTTAATATCTTTAATTTTGTTCTTTTTTGCTAACAAAGATATTTGACCTCTGTGGCCTCAATTTTCTTACCAAGGAATGAAAATTAACTGCTTAAATCTGAAAAGTGTCAGTTGAGGATAAATATAGGTGGCTTCCAGCATGTCTAGTGAAAAACCTCTTTGTTTAATTCACATACCACCTATTACCTTCAGAAGGATTCTTAACATCTCTGGCCCCAGTGAACTCATTAGTAAAATGGGATATAATAATCATACCTACTTGACAGAGTTGCTATGATGGTCAGTAGGATAATATTTGTAAAGCTTGTTGAATAGTGTGTGGTGCATAGAAAGCATTACATAAATGGTCTATTAAATAAATGAGTCAGACTAGAGCTTCATTGCAACACCACCAATGGTAATACAACTTCATTGATTTATTTCTAGATGCTGTATTTTGGTTTAGTACAGTGAAGAAAGTTGTCTCAGTTGTACAAATGGCAAATTATACAGCTGGGTTTTACATCAGATTCTGAATCTGAAGACTACTTCCTCACTCAAAGACTTCCATTTTCCTGAGAAGATAAAGCAATTTAACATGGGTGCTTCAACTTCCTTTCTCTCTACCTCAAAATGTTTCAGCATGCTATTTTCCCTTCTACCTCTGACTTCCTTCTCTATCTCAGAGGTGTTGAATTCCCCTTCTATTCCAGAGTGAACTTCTACATGTTGCAGATAATTCCCTTCTCCAAGACTCTGCTTTCTCAAGCTTTGTTTCTCACCTCCACTCTTTATTTTCACTTCAGACTTCACCTCCTCTATCATGGCTAGTCTGATCCTCAACTTTGAGTTCAGTGTGGCATGGGAGTCTTATTATAATCTTAGGTCTGCCATTGCTGTGTTCATTTAGGCAAACAGGTATGAAGGTTCTCAGACCCCTCATTTAGATAGCAAAACACAATTCCATGTTTGCAATTAATATGTAGAACAATGTAACTCATTGTCTAAATTTCTCACATCTGAACTATGCTTCTAAGTGGTGGCCTCACCATTTACCAAGCAATTACCTAAATAAAGTAGAGGTTCTCTCCCTTAGGGTGTTCTGCTATCCTTATTTCCAAGCTGGCTCAAATTACAGCCATCTTACTGTTGACAACTTTTTTCTTTATACACATTTTGGGGTCACAAACTAAGATTACTTGGTATTTCAGAAGGCATATAAAATGTTAGATTTTAGAAAACTATGAAAAAAAACATGTATCTTGTTTCAACTAGCATTTCTGAAGGCATTTGTCCACTGAATCTTTTTTTTTTTTTATTCTGTTTTTGGTTTCTACATTAAACTGATATATCGATTAGGGTTCCTCAGAGAAACAGAACCAGTGTGTTAGGGGGTGGTAGTGGGGGATGCAGAGAGAGATTTTAAGGAATTGGCTCACACAACTGTGGAGGCTGCCAAGTTCAAAATATACAGGATATGCTGGTAGGCTGGGGACTCAGGCAGGAGCTGGTATTGCAGTTGAGGTCCAAAAGCAGTCTGCTGGCAGAATTTCTTCTAGGGAGGTCAGCCTTTACTCTCTTAAGGCCTTTAACTGATTGAATGAGAACCCCTCACATTATAAAAAATAATGTACTTGGGGTCTCTCGGTGGCCCTGTTAGTTAAGCACTGATTCTTGGTTTTGGCATGGATCATGATCTTGAGGTTGTGAGATCAACCTCAGTGGGAGTCTGCACTGAGCGGGAGTCTACTTGACATTCTCTCTCCTTCTTCTTGCCCCTCCCACTTGATCTCTCTCTCTCTCTCTCTCTGAAATAAATAACTCAAAAAAATAAGGTAATGTACCTGACTGAAAGTCTGCTAATTTAAATGTTAATGTCATCTAAAAATATATCTTCACTGAAACCTCTAGAATAATGTTTGACCAAATATCTAGCCAAGCTAACAAATAAAATTAACCATTATAGTTAATTAACCTTACAAAATAGTATTTAATGGAAAGCATACTTTAGAAATATATACCGGTGGAATTCTAATGCTAGGCTAAGGGAATTTGGACTTTATTCTAAGTAAAGAAGAATTCTAAGCTTTGAGCAGAGCTGTGACTTGTACTTAGAGAAGATTATTCCAAATAAAGATGGATTGAAGGAAAGAGAGACTAAGTTGGGAGAAAAAATAGGACTTTATTTCAGTGATCTCAGCAAGATGAATTATGAGAAAAGTAGAAGAATGATAGCAGAAGTGGGAAAGGGAGAGTGAATTTGAAAAACATGTTGGAATGCAGCTAAGAGATTGGGTCAACTGACTATATTTTGGGGGCTAGGGAAGTGAAAATTCAGTGATAATGCAAAGGCTTTACACTTTAGTAACTGAACAATAGCAGTGACATTGAAAGGAATAGCGGACTTTGTAGGTACTGGTGGGACCTTCTACCTGATCAGTAGAAAAATGTTCTAACTTCTTTTTTTTTTAAGATATATTTATTCATTTGACAGAATGAACACAAGCAGAGCAGGCAGAAGGAGAAGCAGGCTCCCCATTGAGCAGGGAGCCGGATGTGGGGCTTGATCCCAGGACCCAGGGATCATGACCTGAGCCACTCAGGTGCCCTATGTTCTGGCTTCTTAATTTAACATTTCTTTGATAGCTTATAAAGATAATTGAGAGCTGGGGTTAATAACTTCATGGGAATTCTGTGAGGAGAGAACAGCTATGCATATGGATGATTTTTTTTTCTTTCTAGAGATGAGGAATGTAATAGAAATTAGCAAGAAAACTACATGACCTGCAGTCACTATTTCTTGGCTCAAAGGTGGTGTATACTGTGTAATGTACATTCACAAAACCAACCAGGTTTTCACTGTTGTGTAGGCTGCTGAACTCCTCACAGTAAATGTTTCTCAGATTGAGAGAGTTAGTGTCAAGAGGCTTGTTATGATTTGATTTAAAAAAAAAAACAAAGTAGTGGCCCATAGTAATAACAGTTCTAATTTTCTTTTCAATTTGTTTCATCTTCATTTTTCCCTTTTTTTTTGTTGCAAGAAGCTTAACCTGCTGGCTCCAACAAAGATATAATTCTCATTTTCAAGTCTTCAGTTATTCTACTTTTGTAAGTTTTCTTTGTCCGGCTAAGAATTTTAAATCAGCAAAGAAGAAGTCAAACTATCGCTCCTTGCAGATGATATGATACTATATGTGGAAAACTCAAAAGGCTCCACTCCAAAACTGCTAGAGCTTGTATAGGAATTCAGTAAAGTGTCAGGATATAAAATCAATGCACAGAAATCAGTTGCATTTCTTTACACCAACAACAAGACAGAAGAAAGAGAAATTAAGGAGTCAATCCCATTTACAATTACACCCAAAACCATAAGATACCTAGGAATAAACCTAACCAAAGAGGCAAAGAATCTATACTCAGAGAACTATAAAGTACTCATGAAAGAAATTGAGGAAGACACAAAGAAATGGAAAAATGTTCCATGCTCATGGATTGGAAGAATAAATATTGTGAAAATGTCTATGCTACCTAAAGCTATCTACACATTTAATGCAATGCCTATCAAAATCCCATCCAATTTTTTCAAAGAAATGGAACAAATAATCCTAAAATTTATATGGAACCAAAAAAGACCTCGAATAGCCAAAGGAATATTGAAAAAGAAAACCAAGGTTGGTGGCATCACAATTCCAGACTTCAAGCTCTACTACAAAGCTGTCATCATTAAGACAGTATGGTACTGGCACAAAAACAGACACATAGATCAATGGAACAGAATAGAGAGCCCAGAAATAGACCCTCAACTCTATGGTCAACTAATCTTCGACAAAGCAGGAAAGAACATCCAATGGAAAAAAGACAGCCTCTTCAACAAATGGTGTTGGGAAAATTGGACAGCCACATGCAGAAAAATGAAATTGGACCATTTCCTTACACCACACACGAAAATAGACTGAAAATGGATGAAGGACCTCAACGTGAGAAAGGAATCCATCAAAATCCTTGAGGAGAACACAGGCAGCAACCTCTTCGACCTCAGCCGCAGCAGCTTCTTCCAAGGAACAACGCCAAAGGCAAGGGAAGCAAGGGAAAAAATGAACTATCGGGACTTCATCAAGATCAAGAGCTTTTGCACAGCAAAGGAAACAGTCAACAAAACCAAAAGACAACTGACAGAGTGGGAAAAGATATTTGCAAATGACATATCAGATAAAGGGCTAGTATCTAAAATCTACAAAGAGCTTAGCAAACTCAACACCCAAAGAACAAATAATCCAATCAAGAAATGGGCAGAGGACATGAACAGACATTTCTGCAAAGAAGACATCCAGATGGCCAACAGACACATGAAAAAGTGCTCCACATCACTGGGCATCAGGGAAATACAAATCAAAACCACAATGAGATACCACCTCACACCAGTCAGAATGGCTAAAATGAACAAGTCAAGAAATGACAGATGCTGTTGAGGATGTGGAGAAAGGGGAACCCTCCTACACTGTTGGTGGGAATGCAAGCTGGTGCAACCACTCTGGAAAACAGCATGGAGGTTCCTCAAAAAATTGAAAATAGAGCTACCTTATGACCCAGCAATTGCACTACTGGGTATCTATCCTAAAGATACAAACGTAGTGATCCAAAGGGGCACGTGTACCCGAATGTTTATAGCAGCAATGTCCACAATAGCCAAGTTATGGAAAGAACCTAGATGTCCATCAACAGATGAATGGATAAAGAAGAAGTGGTATATATATACAATGGAATACTATGCAGCCATCAAAAGAAATGAAATCTTACTATTTGCGACGACATGGATGGAACTAGAGCATATTATGCTTAGCGAAATAAGTCAACTGGAGAAAGACAACTATCACATGATCTCCCTGATATGAGGAAGTGGAGATGCAACGGGGGTCAGAGTTAAGATGGTAGGAAAAGAATAAATGAAACAAGATGGGATTGGGAGAGAGACAAACCAAAAGAGACTCTTAATGTCATAAAACAAACGGAGCGGGGTGGGGGGAGAGGGGTTGGGAGAGGGTGGTGGGGTTACATTATATGTTTAAATAAAGCTTAAATAAAAAAAAAAGAATTCTAGTACCAAATTTGTCCAACAAAACTCTATCAACCCTATAGTTTCAAGATGATAGAACATTATTTGCATAAATGTATTACTATCAAGAGACATGGGTTGAAAGAAATCAAGAAAGCCCAACAAGTTAAAGTGGGAAAATGTCACCTGGGCCAATTCTCCTCATGCCATAGATGAGCAAGTAGAGACTAGGAGAAATTAAGAAAAACAAAAATGAAACAGTTTCTGGGGAAGGCAGGGACAGGAACAAAGTATATGGTTCAATTTCCAATCCAGGAGTCTTTCACCATACCATGATCCTGTGAGAATGAGAGAAGTGCAGTCATAATCTTGGTCATCTTAGAATTATATATTTGAGCAGCAACAACAAAAAGTTTTCTAATACAGCAGAAGGCACTGGCCCTTGTAATATTTCACAAGTTGGGAAAGCTTTAGGTTCATTTTTAACCCACTGAGCCACTCAGGTGCCCCTCTTTAGGTTCATTTTTGCCAGATCATCTCAGTCTGAATTTTCCCACCAGATTTACAGAGCATTGTAACCACTTAAAAATAATTTTCTTATTAATCCCTAGATTAGGGCCAGGGATAGTGACTAAACTTAACTAGGAAAAAGTGAATTGCTAACATTGCTGTGTGGTTTTCTCAGTTTACCACATAAACTGTAGCAAATCTTTTGACCTCTGTGCTGCCTGGGATATATATCTAGTCAAGAATTACATTTCTTAGACAAACTGTGTTGATGTCCCCTCATCCAAGTTGTTCCTGAATTGTGATTTATTTTTGTGACTGCAGGGGATGTTTACAGTTGTTGACTTCTATCAACACCTGCTGTTGAGCTGGGACTTTTCTATAAGTACAGGTGGTTGTTGACTGCAGGGTGTCACTGTGACCAATTACGTGTGATGTAGAAATGATAGAAATCTCAATGCATTTAGATGGGAAGAATATATATTGAAAACATCTTAGGAGTTTTGGTTGGGATTTAAAGTGTGAATTAGTTTCATAGAACATGATGAAGTATTAGAAATGTATGATAGAATAGTTTTGTGTAAGAGCCCACAATACACATACATGCATGAAAAGAATACATAAAATGGTAAAAGTAGAAAGATGCTGAATTCTTTGCAAAGAGTAGCATTTGGGGATTTAGGTCACCTGAGAAGCCAAGGCTAGGAGTGAGGGGAGAAGAAGCCAGGTTTGATGTTGCCTGAGAAGGATGAAAAACAGAAGCTCAGGAGCCAAGGAGAAGTTCTGAGATGTTAAAGCACAGATCTTACAATGCACAGTGAAGGCTCTGCAACTGGGAGCAAGACTAAAAGGTGGAAGTACAGACTGACACACAAACAGAAAAGAGCTGGGGAGAGGAAGGGAGCACTTAATATGATGCCTGTGAGTTTATCCATGGTGGAAGAGGGTTCAAGGTGAAATAGGAAAGGTACTAAGCCAACAAGAAAACTTGGAGCCAGAGTTTTGAGGTTGAGTTTTAGCTTTACTATGTATAATTTTGTGACTTATATTTGTCATAAATACAATTCATAGGAAAATCTCAACTTCTCTAAAACTCAGTATCCTCATTTGTAAACTAAGTATAATGATGCTATTCTGAGTTGTTAATGGAATTAAATGAACTTATGTATGTGAAAGCCCTTTGTGGCTAGTAACAGTCTATGTGGATGAAAGATATATTTTATTTATTATAAAGCAAAGGTGAATGTAAGCTTTAGGCTATATGTGGCCATTCCATTCCAATAAAACTATCATAAAATAATTGTAAATTTCATGTATTTCCATTACAAGATGAAAAAATGGCTATGAGCGGCTGGTTACTTGTCCAAAGTTGTCTTACCAGATTAGAGAAAAGTTTGTGCATTTCAAAGAGCAGCACTTCTCTTATAATATATTCATTTCACTCTCTGAATCAAGAAGACATAGGTATATAATGACAATTTAAAAGGCAGAATTTATGTATTTCTTTAGTACAGAAATCGTCATCATACCCCTAGAGCATTAGTAGAATCTATCACCAATGCATTTTTTATAGACTCATTTGGGAAATGTCATGGTTTATCAGAGCCACATAAATCATAGTTTGCTGGATTTAATTCAATCTTTAAATGTCACCTGGAGATGAGGGAATAATATTGAGTCAATTTTTGGTGCTATATTAAATAAAATCAGGTAGAGAAATCAAAGAAAATTTGAGGAAAAAAATTACTTGAGCTCGGAATAGATATCGCTGGGTATAAGAACTTGCAAATTTTGTTGAAATGTAGGTTCAAACACAGCAGGCTTCACTTTATTTTTATACATCTTAAGTGATAAATTTTGAACTATTGCTCTTTTTCATAAATATTTGCAGAGTTTCAGAATTCTCCCCCATTTATCTGCAATCTCTTTCCTGCCACATATTCAAATCCTGCTGTGTCAACTAGAACAGAATAAATTACGTTGCAGTCATCAATAGTCTCCAATTCTCAGTAGTTTATGACAAGAAAGGTTATGTCTCCCCTGGTCTTACATTGTTCTTATTCAGTGAGCAGGAAGCCCCCTCAGCTGCAGGTTGGGTTTAGGGTTTGCATAAGGACTGAACTTGGCAAGCTCAGTCCTAACAGGAAGAACATGTTGGTAAAGTGAGGTTAGCAAACATGGGCTGTTAGTAAGGGCAGTGAAAATAAGGGGGAAACCTGCTTTCTGTGGCCTTGGGAAATTCTCTCTTCTATGTTGATTCTCTCTTCTATGGCTTAGGAAATAAAAGCCTATGGGGCGGGGGGGGGGAAGAGCGGCCTCAGTGGGCATCATTCTAAAATGTAATGGTGCATACAGTAGACTCCATTTGGACATGTGTAGGTATCCCAAGCACCAAGGGGAAGTATTCAAAGCATCATGATAAGTGTACACTTAATCCTCTTCACGTATTTCACCCATTCTAACCTCACCCCACTCCCCATAACAATCAATCTGTTTTCTGTAGAGGAGTCTTGTGTTTGTTTCTCTTTTTTCTTTATTTCTTAAATTCCACATATGAGTGAAATAATATGGTATTTGTCTTCCTCTGATTTACTTCACTTAGCATGATATCCTCTAGATTGATTCAGGTTGTTACAAATGACAGGATTTCATTCTTTATGGCATATGTGCACGCATGCACACACATGCACACACATGCGTGCACACACACACACACCATTGCTTTTTTTTTTTAAACTTTATTTAAGCTTTATTTAAACATATGATGTAACCCCACCACCCTCACCCAACCCCTCTTCCCCCCACCCCCCTCAGTTTGTTTTATGACATTAAGAGTCTCTTTTGGTTTGTCTCCCTCCCGATCCCATCTTCTTTCATTTTTACTTTTCCTACCACCTTAACTCCCACCCCCGTTGCATCTCCACTTCCTCATATCAGGGAGATCATGTGATAGTTGTCTTTCTCCAGTTGACTTATTTCGCTAAGCATAATATGCTCTAGTTCCATCCATGTCATCGCAAATAGTAAGATTTCATTTCTTTTGATGGCTGCATAGTATTCCATTGTATATATATACCACTTCTTCTTTATCCATTCATCTGTTGATGGACATCTAGGTTCTTTCCATAACTTGGCTATTGTGGACATTGCTGCTATAAACATTCGGGTACACGTGCCCCTTTGGATCACTACGTTTGTATCTTTAGGATAGATACCCAGTAGTGCAATTGCTGGGTCATAAGGTAGCTCTATTTTCAATTTTTTGAGGAACCTCCATGCTGTTTTCCAGAGTGGTTGCACCAGCTTGCATTCCCACCAACAGTGTAGGAGGGTTCCCCTTTCTCCACATCCTCGCCAGCATCTGTCATTTCCTGACTTGTTCATTTTAGCCATTCTGACTACACCATTGCTTTTTTATCCACTCACCTATAGATGGACACTTGGGTTGCTTCCATAATTTGGCTATTGTAGGTAGTGCTGCAGTAAACATAGGGGTGCATATATCTTTTTGAATTAGTGTTTTCATATTCTTTGGGCAAAATACCCAGTAGTGGAATTACTGTGTCATGTGGTAATTTTACTTCTAATTTTTTGAGACACCTCCATACTGTCTTCCACAGTGGCTGTACCAGGTTGCATTCCCACCAAGGTTCCTTTTTTTTTTTTTTTAATCACATCCTTACCAACACCTGTTGTTTCTTAGATTTTTGATCTTAGTCATTCTGATAGATGTGAGGTGATATCTCTTTGTAGCTTTGATTTGCATTTCCCTGCTGATGAGTGATGTTAAGCATCTTTTCAAGTGTCAGTGATTTTATATCCTTTTTGGAGAAATGTCTCTTCATGTCTTCTCATTTTTTAAACTGGATTATTATTACTATTATTTGGTGTGGAGTAGTGTAACTTCTTTCTACATTTTGGATACTAACCCTTTTTCAGATAGGTCATTTGCAAATACCTTCTGCCATTCAGTAGGTCTTTTTTTTTTTTTTTTTTTTTTTTTTTTTTTAGTGTTGTTGGTTTCCTTTGCTGTGTGGAAGCTTTTTAGTTTAATATAGCACCACCTGTTTATTTTGGCTTTTACTGTTTTTGCTTTTGGTGTCCAACACAAAAAATCATCACTGAGACTGATGTCAAGGAGCTTATCCCCTATGTTTTCTTGTAGAACTTTTATGGTTTCAGGTCTTAAAGTCTTTAATCCATTTTCACGTTGATTTTTGTGTATGGTGTAAGATAGGGGTCCAGTTTTATTCTTCTGCATGTGCATATCCTTATTTTCCCAGTACCACTTATTGAAGAGACTATCCTACCCCCATTGTATACTTTTGGTGACTTGGTTGAAAAGTAATTGACTATATATGCTTGGTTTGTTTCTGGGTTCTCTCTTCTCCATTGATTTATGTGTCTATTTTTATGCCAATACCATGCTGTTTTAATAACTATAGTTTTGTAATATAGTTTGAAATTAGGCAGTGTAATTCTTCAGATCTTTCTTAAGATTGCTTTGGCTATTTGGGGCCTTTTGTGATTCCATACAAAGTTTAGGATTATTTTATTTCTTTAAAAAATGCCATTGGAGTTTTAATAGAAATTGCACTGAATCTATAGACTGCTTTGGATAGTATGGACTTCTTAACAATCTTGATTCTTCCACCATGGAATATTTTTCCATTTATTTTTAATCTTCAAATTCCTCTCATTAATGTCTTATAGTTTTCAGTATACAGGTCTTTTATTTTTTGATTAAATCTATTCCAAGGTAATTTATTCTTTCTGATGCTATTGTAAGTGGGTTTTTTTTTCTTAATTTCTTTCTAATAATTTGTTACTGGTGTACAGAAATAATTTATTTTCTTATTTTAGTTTTATACTCTGCAACTTTACTAAATTTCATTTATTATTTACTTGGTGGAATCTTGAGAGTTTTTAAAAAATTTTTCAGTTGAGTATAGTTGATTCACAATGTTACATTGGTTTCAAGTGTGTAACAATGATTCCACTAGCTACCACCTGTCATTATACAATGCTATTACAGTATCATTGACTATATTTGCTATGATATCTATTATTCCTATGACTAATTTATTCCATAACTGGAAGCTGTATCTCCTACTACCTTTCATCCATTTCTCCTATCTCTTAAGCCCATTCCCTCTGCCAATTGTCAGTTTATTCTCTGTATTTATAGGCTGATCTTGCTTATTTGTTTATTCATTTATTCATTTTGTTTTATTTTTTAGATTCCACATACTGAGTGAAATCATATGGTATTTATCTTTCTCAGTCTAACGACGTCCATCTATAATGTCACAAAAGGTAAGATCTCATCCTTTTTTATGACTGTGTAATAGTCCATTGTGTTTGTATGCCACATCTTTATCCATTTATCTATTGATTGACATTTATAAAATCATACGATCTGCAATTAGAGATAGTTTTACTTATTTCTTTCCAATATGGATGAATTTTACATTTGCCTCATTGCTCTGGCTAGGACTTATAGTTCTATATTGAATAAAAATGGTAAGAGTGGGCATCCTTGTTTTGTTCTTGTTCTTAGTGGAAAAGCTTCCAGCTTTTCATTTTTGAGTGTGATGTTAGCTGTAGATTTGTCATATATGGACTTCAGTATGCTGAGGTACATTCCATCTATATCTAACTTATTGAGAGTTTTTATCATGAAAGGATGCTGAATTTTGCCAAGTGCTTTTTCTGCACCAGTGAAGTGATTTATTATAGGGCTTTTATCCTTTGTTTTGTTAATGTGGTGTATCACCCTGATATTTTGTATGTTGAAACTGACTGGTGTCTCACATTGATTTTGTGTATGTTCGTTATAGCGTATAATCCTTTTAATATGTTGTTGAATACAGTTCGCTAATGTTTTATTGAGGCTTTTGCATGTGTGTTCATCAAGGATATTGGCATATAATTTTCTTTTCTTCTAGTGTTCTTTTCTGGCTTTGGCATCAGCATAATGCTGGCCTTGTTAAATGAGTTGGAAAGTATTTTCTGCACTTCACAGTTTTTTTAAGTTTAAGAAGGATTGGTGTTCATTCATATTTAAATATTTGGTAAAATTCACTAGTGAAGCCATCTGGTCCTGTAATTTGTGGGGAAATTTTCGATTACTTGGTTTCTTTACTCATAATTTGTCTGTTCATATTTTCTGTTCATGACTTAGTCTTGGTAGGCTGTGTATTTCTAGGAATTTATTCCTTTCTTCCAGATTGTCCCATTTATTGGCATTTAATGGCTTACAATCATTTCTTATGATCCTGAATATAACTTTGTTATTGTTTGTAATGTTTCTTTTTTATTTCTAATGTTGAATATTTATTTGTTCAGCTAAAGATTGGTCAATTTTGTGTACCTTAAAAAACCAGCTTTTAGTTTCATTGATCTTTTCCATTATTTCTAATCTCAATTTATTTCTGTTCCGATATTCATTTCCTTCTTTCTTTCTAACTTTGGGTTTAGTTTGTTGTGTTTCTGTAGTTCTTGGAAGTAAAAAGTTAAATTGTTTGTTTGACATATTTCTCTTTTCTTGATATAGATGATATATACTTAACTATAGAGCTACTTATGCTGTACCTCATAAAATTTAAGTATGTTGTTTCCATTTTAATTTGTATCAAGATATTTTTTAATTTCCTTTTAAAATTATTTTTTGGTCCATTAGTTATTCAGAATCACCACATATCCTTGCCTCCATATGTTACATGGAAACTAAGGCATAGGTGGAAATACTGCAAGTGATGAGTTACCAGTGATAGGAGAAAATATACTCTATCATGTTACATTTGGTTTTAGATTGTACAAGATACATAGGACTCTGCTGCTATAAGCTCTGAGGCAATACTCATGACCACAGCCACCAAAAAATTGTTTCTTTGCTCAGATCTGAATAAGTGAGATTCTCTTTACATGTTAGAACTTTCAGAGTTGCTCCTACTTTGAATCCTATTAATTTTTTGATAGACATTTTTTAGAGCAGTTTTGGGTTCATGGTAAAATTGAGCAAAGTACCGAGAGTTACTATATATTCTATTCCCCAGACTACTAATTTTTACTCTTGAGAGTCTTCATACCTATTCAGTGAACTTGTTAATCCTTGGTAGCAGGTTTGGATCTGAGTATGGGTTAGGCCTTGACCCAGCTGCCCGCATCTTGACAGGAGAAACGCAAGTAGGGTTTTGTTGGCAAACATTGCCTGCTTGTGAAGGAAGAAAAGTAATAGTCAAAAAGGCTAGCATGCATGCAAGAGAGACAGAGAGAGAGAGAGAGGAAACTACTAAGCAGAGCCTTAGAGAAATGGCCACACCTTGACAGTAAGTTTAAAGAGATAAGGATGTGGGAGTGGCCTGGGGACCAGCCTTAAGTCTTAGAACAGACTAGAGATTTTTTTATTTAAAATTTTTTTAAATTTTTAATTTTTATATAAACATATAATGTAACCCCACCACCCTCTCCCAACACCCCTTTCCCCCACCCCCCTTAATTTGTTTTATGACATTAAGAGTCTCTTTTGGTTTGTCTCCCTCCTGATCCCATCTTGTTTCATTTATTCTTTTCCTACCCCCTTAGCCTCCACCCCCATTGCATCTCCACTTCCTCATATCAGGGAGATCATGTGATAGTTGTCTTTCTCCAATTGACTTATTTCGCTAAGCATAATACCCTCTAGTTCCATCCATGTTGTCACAAATGGCAAGATTTCATTTCTTTTGATGGCTGCATAGTATTCCATTGTATGTATATACCACTGCTTCTTTATCCATTCATCTGTTGATGGACATCTAGGTTCTTTCCATAACTTGGCTATTGTGGACATTGCTGCTATAAACATTCGGGTACACGTGCCCCTTCAGATCACTACATTTGTATCTTTAAGGTAAATACCCAGGAGTGCAATTGCTGGGTCATAAGGTAGCTCTATTTTCAATTTTTTGAGGAACCTCCATGCTGTTTTCCAGCGTGGTTGCACCAGCTTGCATTCCCACCAACAGTGTAGGAGGGTTCCCCTTTCTCCACATCCTCGCCAGCATCTGTCATTTCTTGACTTGTTCATTTTAGCCATTCTGACTGGTGTGAGGTGGTATCTCATTGTGGTTTTGATTTGTATTTCCCTGATGCCGAGTGATGTGGACAGACTAGAGATTTTTAAGCACTCAACTGCATAAACTTCTGTTCTCCAGTTATCATATTTGTCTTACTCTTTGCTCTTATCCTTTTTGTAACTAAAATTCTTACCTTTTTGCTTTTTCTTCTTGGAAGCCAAAATCTCCCCTGATTAAATGGGTATACAAAGGCTGATTTTTGTCATTTGAGACTTTGTGTACTTAAGTAGCCCACTCTGATCTTCCATTTCATTAATAGTGGTTAATACTGTCTCAACTGTCAAGTCCTATTTGGGACTGGATGTCTTTACATTGTGCATATTTCTTTTGACTCAGTAAAATTACATGTGTGAAGGCTCAGTATAGTTCATTAAAAATGGATTTGAAACATGGGGAACATGCATCACAAAAAGATACCTTAAATGTATTCTTTGTATAAACCTTTCATCATTTTATCAGTAATACTTTCAAGAAGTACATATCTATAGATTTTTGAAATATACTTCTACTTTTAAAAGTACAAATAAACATTGGATTTTAACTTATATCAGCTCCTTTGAAGTCTGTATCCAGCCCACTTAACACAGAAGTATTTCATACAGGTTGATAGCCCTTAAAATAATTTAAGGAATAAAATAATTACATATTTGAAAATGTATGTGTAAAATGTTGAATTTGAGAACAAAAAACAATAGTCAGAAATCAGAGTGAACATCAGTGTTTTTAAATACCAATGTTCAAGGTGTATATTAAATTGTTATAAGAGGCAAGAAACTTCAAGCCATCGTTCTGAGAGAGAGTGCAAGGAATTAGTGATCCCATGCCATAGATGGCTTGATCAACAAATGACAACTGATAAGTCATAGCACCCCTAATAATTGTTTTATTAGATTTATTTCCATGGCTGTATATCCTCTCCTTTTGATTTTGCTGTAGGTTTTGGAATGAAGGTAAGAAATTCCCACTAAACTGGAGAGCTTTGAGGTCTCACAAAGGATCTTGATTTTTGCCTGTTCTCCAGTTAGTTGTGTCTGAGACAGGAATAGATACAGTCCTATCTTGGTTACATTCAAGGAAATATTTCTTGTCATTTCCTCATTTTCATGACACTTAAAAATCTGGGATGATAAAAAATCTGATTTAATATGTTGTAAGTTTTCAAATTGTAAGGGTTCTTGGTCTATGAGAGTCTAATTTCAAGTGGATAATGATAGGACATTTAGCCCCAAAGTGTTGTAACTGCATTTGAATGTGTATAAACATGGGCATAGAAGAGTAGAGCAGGCGAGTGAAGATAAAGGGGAGTAGATTTCTCTAGAAGGGACAAAGGAAAATATTATTGCAATGTGCTTTGCAGGCAATATCTTATTTGCTTCTCATAAAACTATTTTTAGGTTAGGAGCTATCATTCCTATCTTAGAGAAGCTAAGGTTGCAAGAGATTAGGGAGCATAACCAATATCAGAGAGCCAAATAAGCCAAAATGCAGACATTTTTCTGCCAAGGCTCCAGAGCTCATTCTCTTTTACTGGGACTTGCTTTCTGTGATGAAGAGCTTCTGAGATGAAAGGGATGAAGTTGAGCCAGGATTTTACAGTTTTAGGGATAGGATTCCTGGATAGGAATTAAATTTCTGGGGCTAAAAATCAGCCACTCTTGAGGTACTCTGCCTAGGCCAGTTTATGTCTCAGTCTGTAAATTACTGTCAGTTGTTGGAGAACTTAATTATGCCCAGCATTTTATCTAGGAGCTTGGAAAGACATAACAATGGCTTAGCACTTGGCACTAGATCTCTAGTTTTTTCTTTTGAATCTGAGAATTAGAATGTAGCAGTTGGAAGGAAAATGGTCTGTCAAATGACTAAACGGTGTGACAAACTTGTGATTCCTCTTGTGGGCTATGGATGCATGGTAGAGAAAATGGTGCAATATACATACCCATAGGATTATTTTTTTATGGAATGCTGGAAGCACAACTGCTACTGTGCAAGGTGAGATTGTGATTATTTTTATCTTAAATGGGGCTATAGGGAAACATTAGTATAGCCAGTAACACATTTTACAGACAGAAAATGCATTAAGAGATCAGAAAGGAAGGAGGACAAAGCAAACTGTTGCCATGGGGGATAGCTTTATAAAAGCAGTGGTATTTAAGTCCATAAGATTGAGTAGGACTCAACAAATAGAGGGGGAAAAAGACATTTCATTTGTGGGGAACTACATAAATAAAGGCATAAACTGAACAGTATTCTTTTTTTTTCTTTGCTTATACTTTATTTAGAATTCAGTATTACTCTTATGACTTAAGCATTTCTTCTGTGCTCCAATAAACATTTTTTAAGGTAACTCTACATTTCTATATTTATTTGTTTATTTTTATTAACATATAAAGTATTATAAGCCCTGGGGTACAGGTCTGTGAATCGCCAGGTTTACCCACTTCATAGCACTCAGCATAGCACATACCCTCCCCAGTGTCCATAACCCCATCACCCTCTCCTTACCCTCCTCCCCGCCAGCAACCCTCAGTTTGTTTTGTGAGATTAAGAGTCTCTTGTGGTTTGTCTCACTCCCAATCCCATCTTGTTTCATTTCTGAATAATATTCTTACTCTGATTCCAAAAGGAATTAAGGCCCATTAAAAAAAAAATTAGTAAAGCTTAAAATAATGTTAAAGGGTTGGGTAACATTAAAAAATCAGCCTTACATTTATCTCTGAATTTCCTGGCAATAGAAGAAGGAAATATGAGAGTTGGTTGGATGGATGGGTGTATATTAATTCTTTAGATGAGAAATGATGTTGTCTGCTCCTTAATTCTAAACTGGCCTGTAACAGCCATCATGGAACATAATGCACAATGTATTTGGTAGTAATATTAGGATGAACTGTGGCTTGGCTTTCTCCTGATCCTCAAATTTCTTTCCATTTACCCAGGGGGTGGGTGGAAAGGGAAGGTGAATTTGTAGCTGAGTTGTGGACCATATCAAGTTTTCATCACATCTGAATGCATTTCATTGGGTAACACTTAATCGTCTGGCTACTGGTAACTTGAAGGGAGGTTCAGAGATGCAGTCTAGCTGTGGCCCAGGAGAATAAGGGAAAGGATTTGTGCATTTAACAGTAATTTAGTGTGGACATGGTGTGCTGGTAATTGAAGCAATATCCAGATCATTTTGATTTCAAGTATTTTTGTGAAAATTGAGGAACCCAACTGGCACACCTTGGTGAAGGAAAATAATTCTACCTATCTCTGATGGTGAGCTGAGGTTGGAAATTAAGAGGTGAGTACCTTCATTAAGAACCAATTACTTGTGTACTGTAGGATAGGGATTGGTTGTATTTCAAGGTTTCAGTTGGAAAGATAAGGCTAAAATAACAGTTCAGAAAGTATCTGAATGTCATACACTAGGAACAGTAGAGGACTAAAATAACTTTTTTTTTTAAGATTTTATTTATTTGTTTGAGAGGGAGCACAAGCTGGTGGAAGGACAGAGAGAAACAGACACCCTGCTGAGCAGGGGGCTGGACGTGGGGCTCTACCCCAGGACCCTAAGATCATGACCTGAGCTAAAGGCAGATGCTTAACTGACTGACCACCCAGGTACCCCTAAAATAGAATTTTATTTATTTATTTATTTATTTGTTAGAGAGAGAGAGCGAGCAAGCACAGGCAGACAGAGTGGTAGGCAGAGCCAGAGGGAAAAGCAGGCTCTGCTGAGCAAGGAGCCCGATGTGGGACTCTATCCCAGGACGCTGGGATCATGACCTGAGCCGAAGGCAGCCGCTTAACCAACTGAGCCACCCAGGCGTCCCTAAAATAGAACTTCTTAAATGAATAAAGGAGTCTGGGTTAATTGTCCCTATTCATTCAGTTACTTAATAGAAATATCAGCACCATTACCAAATCTCCTGTCTCCTTCTTTTCCCAAGAAGAGGCTTGACAAATAAGAAGAGATTGAGAAATAATAGATTCTCAAAAGTATTGTTATCCAAAACAATAAAAATTTAGCTTTCTAATATAATTGCTTTGTGAAAGCAATTTGTATAATATTGACTTTGAAATTTCTTGCTTTACAGTCTACTATATAATCTGTATGAACTCTGTGTCTTTATAAAAAATGCACCTTCTCTAATTATTGTGCCAATAAATCAAAATACTGTCTTGCTTAGATTAGTTATGTTTCATATTTGCCTCTTTGATCTATCAGTTAGAGATGTAAAATATCACACAATGAAGGTAGATTTACTGGTTTTATCTATAATCCTTGGTTAAGAGGGCTTCAGTTTCACTAAACTTCACACAGGATTTTTTGTAACTCTAGATCCTTGACCAGTTTTTCCTTAGAACATTTATTTTAGAAAACTTGTGTAGTTGACAACATGAGCAACATGGGGGTTGGGACACCAATTCCCATGCACTTGAAATCTATGTATAACTTTTTAATCCCCCCACCCCAAACTTAATTACTAATAGCTTACTGTTGACTAGAAGCATCACTGCTAACATAAACAGCCAATTAACTCATATTTTGTATGTTATGTGTACTAAATACCTTATTCTTACAATAAAGTAACCTAGATAAGAGATTATTAAAATTATAACAGAAAATACATTTATAGTACTATAAGAAATCTACATATAAGTGGACACATGCAGTTCAAACCTTGTTCAATGATCAATGGTACAGTTTTATGCAGTCTTAATTTAATACTGAATCTTTACACTTATTAACATTTCTTTTGGCGGCAAATAATGGCATGCATGGTTTGTGTTTATATAAGTCTTGATAAATTTTAACTTTGTGTAATAGATTTATGTATTTATGATAGTTAATGATAAAATAGACTATATATATTTTTTGCATTCATGACATATCTAACATCCCTAAAATTTTTGGATACTTAAGGGCTATGCTGTTTGTATGCAAGTTTTTTAAAAAATTATCTGAAATCTCCAAAAAAACTTCCTATATATTGATTGAAAAAATCTGCATATAACAGGACCCATGTTGTTCAAGGGTCAACTGTAATTGTAAATTCTTTCTCTGTCTTTTTGAGATGTAAATCTTTTAAAAACCTTTTCCCAGTTTTACAAAGGAGGGTATCTTTCTCAAGTACCTGGGAACCACTCCTTTGAAATATAATCACCAAGATGTGGAAGCAATTTAATCCTCAACAGATGAATGGCTAAGAAAGATGCAGTAGAATATTATACAGTCATAAAAAGGATGAGATCTTGCTATTCATGACAACATGGATGGGCCTAGAGAGTATAATGCTAAGTGAAGTAAGTCAGACTGAGAAAGATAAATACCATTGGATTTCACTCATATGTGGAATCAAAAAGAAAAAAAAAGAGTAAACAAATAAAAAACAAAACCAGACCTATAAATACAGAGAGCAAACTGATGGTTGCCAGAAGGAAGGGGTTTGGAGAAATGGGAGATACAGGCTTCCACTTAGGGAATGAATAAGTTATGAGAATAAAAGGCACAGCATAGGGAACATAGTGAATGATATTGTAATAGTATCATATGGTGACAGATGGTAGCTATACTTGTCAGCATAGCATAATGTATAGAGAAGTTGAATCCCTATGTTATATACTTGAAACTAATGTAACATCATGTGTCAACAATAAATTAAAAAAAAAAAAAAAGAACTAGAAAACTGCCCTCTGCGAGGGTAGAGGGTACCTTCCTCCAAGCTACAAAACTGCCTCCTATGTTAAAGATAACATATAAAGTTTATTTCCCTTTGGGTAAAGCCAATTGACAAACACAGATGGCCTATAAACCTCCTGCCCCAGTTCCAAAAACTCTCCTACATCTTTTTTTTTTTTTTACTTTATTTAAGCTTTATTTAAACATATGATGTAACCCCATCAAAAGAAATGAAATCTCCTACATCTTTGCTTCAACAGGATGGAGTATGGAGTGCATTCTAATGATGATCTGTGTTTTTTTTCCATTTCAGTTGTCTTGGGTAAAGTCTTCCTTTATTTTGCACAGGACAATTTTTGCTCAATTTTATGAAGTTTGCAGTCAATCTAATTAGAGTTCCTTGTGGGTTATCTGATTTTTTTTTTTTTCTCTGACAGCTTCGAAGACATTCTTGGGATCACTTCAATTTTTAAAATAAATCCTCTCCCTACTGTGTAGATATTGTATATTTATTTGGATTGCATATCAATGTAAAGGGAAGTTTATATTTACAAATTGTCAGGGGTACCACTTTAAAGAAAAAAAAAAAGATTTATTTATTTTAGAGAGAGAATGTGGCAGGGGAGAGAGGGACAGAGGGAAAGGAGAGCAGAAGCAGACTCCCCGCTGAGTGGGGAGCCCTATACAGGGCTTGATCTCAAGACCCTGAGATCATGACTTGAGCTGAAACCAAGTGTTGGCTGCTTAATGGCTGAGCCACCCAGGAGACCCAGGGGATAACACTTGTATTGCTGTTACTTTACACACAAAATATTAGGAGAGAGACACAGGTTTCCCATCACAGCTGGCAGGTAGATTTTTTTCTACCCCTCCTTGATGGTGATGCCCTTTTTTAGAGTCTTGACTCTTGGTGTGGGTCTCAGATTTCAGCACCTTTCCCCCACATATACATATACTTCAACAAACCCATGCCTCATTTCCTGTTCTCTCTATTCTTCTTTTTCAAGTTTTATTTAAACTCCAGTTAGTTAACATGCAGTATAATTAGTTTCAGGTGTAGAATTTAGTTATTCATCCCTTACATCACTTGTCCACCTCCCCTCTAGCAAACCTCAGTTTGTTCTTTATAGTTAAGAGTCTGTTTTATGGTTGGTCTTTTTTCCCTCTCTTTGTTAATGTGTTTTGTTTCTTAAATTCCACATATAAGTGACATCATATGGTATTTGTCTTTCTCTCACTCAATTCTCTTAGCTCTAATTATACTCTGTAGCTCTATCCACGTCATTGCTAATGGCAGGATTTCATTCTTTTTTATGGCTAAGCAATATTCCATTGCATAAAAATACCACATCTTCTTTATCCATTCATCAGTCATTGGGCATCTGGGCTCTTTTCATAATTTGGCTGTTGTTGATAATGCTGTTATAAACATCAGCATACATGTATACTTTTGAATCGGTATTTTTGTATCCTTTGGGTAAACTAGTAGTGCGGTTGCTGGATTGTAGGATAGCTCTATTTTTCACCTTCTGAGAAAACACCATACTGTTTTCCAGAGTGGCTGCACCCATTTGCATTCCCACCGACAGTGTAAGAGGGTTTCCCTTACTCTGCATCCTCGCCAACACCTGTTGTTTCCTGTCTTGTTAATTTTAGCCATTCTGACATGTATGAGGTGATCCCTAGAGTTTTTCAGCATCAGCACTGTTCCAAGACAGGCCTAATGTCTGAGGTTACTTAACGTTCTTATTTTAGAGCCCTGTTTTTCTTTATATTTTTGTCTTTTGGAAATTTTTCTTTTTGAAGGGCTCAGCAATGCATTTAAAGTGTATTTAATCTATTATGTAGGTGCTAAATACAAATTTCAAAGTACAAAAAATGGGCATAATGAATGAAAATTTTGTATTTGACTCAGTAGATTATTGGAATGTTATGAATAATTTTGTATGAAGAATGTAGTATTTTAGACAAGATTGTAGTCTGAAAGGAGGTTTATGAGAATCTGGGAGTAATAGAAGTTGTAGTGATTCAAGTTTCCTCACTATAAAAGAAATCATGCTAGTTGAAGGTAGAGTAAGCTACTGGTTTCCAGAATGGCAGGAAAATGCATTGATGGCATCCTCCAAGGGACAACAGAGGTAGTTTGTTCCATTACGATTTGACATTTGGTACATAAATATAATCTATTTATTTTTCATTATGTTAGCATTAGACCAATACTCAAAACAGTCCCAATCTTTTTGATGGTTTACCTGCTCTTAAAACAACAGGCCCTTGGGCTATTTTACCCCATTTTAGGCTGAAATCCTTTCTGAGGTGTAGGATAGGCCACTTTATGACCTCTTTTTCCCTTAGGGACATATTAATAGTAATAGGCTTTCAGTTCCCAGAGACATGGCATGAGACTGAATTAGTTGTACTAAAGTAGTATATTGTCTTCAATCTAAATGCTGACCCCCCCAAATTTTTATCAATAAATAGCACTTGTATTTCTTAGAACCAGTTAATGCTGAATAATGGAAAATAATAATTCTATATTCTCAATAGTTATAAGGACAGTAGTATGGAAAGCATATTAGCATATTAATTATGAAAGCAGCTCAGTATTTTCTGATATGTGGTCATGTGACAAAACTTGAAATCAAATTGGATTGCTTTGAAATGGATAACATACATGTAAGTAGATAAGACAAAAATAATGGTCTCATATGGGTTCCTTTTTTTTTTTTTGGCAGTAAAGTTGGCATTAGGAGATAGGAGATATTAGCTCAAAGAGTATACTGGCATGGGTACATGGTTTTAGAAAAACACTTCAGATTGATGTTTTGACCAGTGTTTAAATTTGGAGATAGGAAGAGTCCATTCATTGCTGGTTTGACAGCATCTTTTAAGAGGCTGAAAATGACTATAATTAAAGAATTAATAAGGGCTTTAGTACATGACAGTTACGAAAATCCTTTCTTATGTAATAACTTGACTTTTGGCAGAGCCTATGAGTTTCCTGCTCCTCAAATTTAAAACTGCGGTGCTGCCAGAATTTCTATGAGAGGAGGGCTTTAGCCCTCAAAAGGGGTGGCAATGACAGTGATGAAGTTGCAGGAAGGTGGGGGGGCTTTTTCTGAACCTGTGTTCTTTTCATAAGCAAACTGCTTTTATTTATTTATTAAAAGAACGGTTTTATATATTTAAGACTGGCAGGGTTGGGGCTGAAGCAGGCAGCAGGCTCCCTGCTGAGAAGGCTGGGCTTGATCCAAGGATCCTGGGATCATGACCTGAGCCAAAAGCAGCTGCTTAACCCACTGAGTCACCCAGGTGCCTCCAAGCAGACTGTTTTTATGTTACAGATAAATAAAAATAAATACCTAATTTTTATTCATGCTTAGTATAGGATTGAGGAAATCCCAGTGGTCTGTATCAGTAATGTATTTAATTTGGTAGTCTTGAAGTGATTGGGGAAAATGAGGGGGCTCCCCAAAATACCCATTGCTGATACAGACTTAGACATATCTTTAATCTTTTTTTTTTTAAGATTTTATTTATTTATTTATTTGACAGACAGAGATCACAAGTAGGCAGAGAGGCAGGCAGAGAGAGAAGAAGGGAAGCAGGCTCCCTGCTGAGCAGAGAGCCCGATGCGGGGCTCGATCCCAGGACACTGGGATGGTGACCTGAGCCGAAGGCAGAGGCTTTAACCCACTGAGCCACCCAGGCGCCCCGACATATCTTTAATCTTACAAGAATGTCCTTGAAGGTTTTGCTTGAACTATATTTTCTTCATCTGAAACACAGGTTTACCTCAACTGTTCATGTTTTCTTGTTCTTTTGGTGCTAGGACTCTTTTGGACACAGATTTGGGGAATAACTACAAAGCCATAGGTTAGTTGTATTATACTTGATATTTTCCATCTGTAGATCTAAAAAAATTTTTTCACAAAAGTAGACAAATAGGAGAGACTAATAAGGCATCTTAAAGATCTCCTGGCCCAACCTCTTCATGCTATAATAAACTAACATGCAGAGAAGTGGTTGAGATGTTCTCTGATTACTGGGGATAGAGACTGTTGAATGTGCCTAATATGCATTCACTGAATTTTCTTTGGTGACAGAAGCCAGATGGAAAATGACTGACTACCTTTTCACTATTGACAAACACCTTAGGAAATGTGGTCATGTGACTAAATTCTAACAAATAAGCCCCAGTGCTGTGTAGTATTTCCAAAATGTTGTCTTAAGAACAGGATGCCCTTCCTCTTTGTTTTCTCTTCCACTGCTGGAATATGATAGAACATCAAAGTGATGACTAGAACACTAGCTTTCATTCTAAATCAAGAACCCAAGAGTCACATTCTAGGGATGGTATAGCTGAGAGTTTAGAGGAATCTGTTTTGATGACAATGATTGCCACATTGGCACTAGAGTGCCTAACTCTGGACTTGCATCTTAAACACTTCCAAATTTTTTGAACCACTGTTATTTTGGGTTTTCTGTCACATGACATTGAATCTATTCTTAATTGGTATATCTGTCTCGTGATATGACATCATATGACTTCCTTGATGCCATTTTGATCTATGAAGTTGAATTATTTTATAATATACTATATTCTGTTCAGTCATTAATTCAGTAATTCCTCATTTCATATTTGATGTCAGATTCTGTGCTCTGTATCAGTAGTGCAGAGAAAAACTAAGACCAAGTGCCTACCTTTAGTAAGCTCAAGGACCAGCCAGGGAGACTAATATGTGAACAAAGAACTCTGAAACAGAGAGTAATTAAAGTGATTTACAAGTGCTTTGGTGGAATCAGAGAGAAAATGATCTGTTCTGCTTTTTAGGTGAGAGGAAGGATTAACAGAGACAGGAGTACCTGGGTCATCTCTTGAAAAATTTGTAGTTCTACAAGTAGAAAGGAGGAAGGTACATTGTTTTGTCAGAACATTTATAAAGGGGTTCTTGGGTAGCTTAGTTGGTTAAGTTTCTGCCTTTGGCTCAGGTCATGATCCTAGGGTCCTGGGATGGAGCCCCTCATTGGGCTCCCTGTCTGTGGAGAGCCTGTTTCTCCTTCTGCCCTATGTGTGCTCTCTAGCTCTCTCTTTGTCTCTCAAATAAATAAATAAAAATCTTAAAAGAGAGGACATTTACAAAGCTCTCAAAGTACCACACAGAGTGACATATTTGGGGAAGACTGGTAGAATTTAGAGTTAGTGGGGGAGAAATAGGAGATTATGTTACAGATAGTCCAGACCATTTTCTATCTGATAAAAATATTTGACATATTCTTAGACTTTTGTATCAGTGATCCACAGAGGAAAAAAGGGTATCCATGCCCTAGGCATCATATACTTGCATAAAGATTTAGATTTTAGAACATTTGACAGTTTTGATTAAAGTAAGGAGATAACATTTACTGAGCACTTACTGTATCAGAATTGTAGTTAATATGCATTATCTAATATAATGGCACCTTTTGATGGCAAATGTTACCATGCCACTTTACAGATGGGAATATTAAAGCCTAGGAACAGGAAGTAATTTTTCTAACATTATATACTTAGTAATAGGGCTGAGATTCAACTTCATGTCTGTTTCCAGAGGCCAAGAGCTTATGCATTAGGATTTAATCAATTTGTCTATTGATGTCCATCTGCAGTTTCTTTATAAATTATCATTCATTTCAATAAAAGGTGATAATTTATTTGACTATCAGACACTTTGAACATTGATAGTGCTACTGGCACTGAAATTATTACAAGGAATACAAATATATTAAAAGTAGATGAATAACCACCATTCATCTATGTAATGCATATACATATGTAACACAACACACATGTCACATGTGATATATACATGTAATGTACATAAAACAAATATGTAATGAATGTGTATGTGTGTGTACATATCTAATCACAGGAACTTGAATCTGGAAGGATCCTTAAATACCAACCTAGTAACTTTCTCAAAGCTTTAGGAAAACAAATCTTCCAAGACTGTCTGAATTTCTGAATTTTTGGTTCGTTGGCAAATTACTTGCCACTAATGAATACCTGTGGAGACTTTCTCAGTTATAGACATGATTTATTGATGCATTAATGATGGTAATTTAGAACAATTTGGAATAGGAAGAAGCATTTATAAAGTCATAAATAATGCCATCTAACAAAGGTGTCAACCAGATGATGATGCTTGTTCCAAGGTGTGAAGGTTGAAAAGGTATCTTGGTTTGCTCAGAAGACTTAACTCCTAAATATCTTTATTGGAAAATTGTACATGGGCAGCCAGTTCTGGAAAATGTTTGAATTACTTTGCAAAGGTGGTGGGTCTATGATAAAGAGGCAGACAACTGAAATTATGAATCTCTTACTGAATCCTAAGTCTGACCCTTCTATCTTTACATTTATATTATTGTAAAATATGTAATGCTTCACTAAATACCATTTTCTAGTCTTCTCTAGTTATATAATTGTGAACCTTATAACTCCTGAAGGATCATTATTTCCCTGAGGGAATTGATTGTGCTTTTACTCAGTTCTGTCTCCCTCTCTCTCTCTTTTTTTTTCTTTTTGGATTCTCATGGTAGAATCAAGCAAGTGAAATATTTTCTAAACCCGAGAAAAGTTTGAAAGAGTTAAGCCTGTCTACCTTACAGAATTTACAGAAAAAAGGAAATTAAGGGAAATAAAAAAAAATACCCTCTTTTGATTCCCTGATTATGTTCAAGTAGTCCGCAAACAGTGAGAGCCTGGTATATAAGTCCCTGTGTTAGGTGCGGAAGGAAATGCAGATAGCTTTCTCTCAGAAACATGAGATCTAGTAATAGAAAGAAGACATGTGCCTAAACTCTTAAGCCAGGTAAAGAGAGGAAAGTGCTATGACAGGGTTGAATTAGGGTGCTCAGACGGGGGCATTCTTGTTTTAAGAGTGGAGTAAAGTAGTTTCTGCCGCTCTTGTTTGCTTAAAAATCATTCCAAACAACACGCATAATAAGAAACAGAAGAAAAGGGACGCCTGGGTGGCTCAGTTGGTTGAGCAGCTGCCTTTGGCTCAGGTCATGATCCCAGCGACCTAGGATCAAGTCCCATATCGGGCTTCTTGCTCGGCAGGGAGCCTGCTTCTCCCTCTGCCTTTGCCTGCCTCTCTGTCTGCCTGTGCTTGCTCTTGCTCTCTCTCTCTCTCTCTGACAAATAAATAAATAAAATCTAAAAAAAAAAAAAATGAAGCAGAAGAAAAAAATACCTACTTTGATGAAAATAGACTGATACCTATAAGCTTGCACCATGGTAAGTGAAGACAGAGATGAGGAAAGTCAGTTATAAATTCCTGTAGGGTTGATATTGGTGAACATGCTGACCAGAAGCAAGATGGTTTACACTCAGGAATGTGGAGATAGCTATGGGCATCACAAGAAAATCTGTGTGAGGAGACAGAAGGTTATAACCCTACCCTCCAACCTACATAGTTGCCTATCCCTCCTCCAACTCCCATGGGAGATTGGAGATTGATTTTCTAAGACTCGGAGTCACAAAACCTTGAAATACCAGGGACAGAGGAGAGGCAGCTAGATGACATGCTATAAATAGGAGGATTGGGACTGCATACTGATTGGGAAAGCCTGAGGCCATTTCTTCTACCCATCTTCCAGCAGTCATATTTGTTTACTGTCTCTTCCCTAGTTATTCAGCTGAGAGACACTGGTATGATCTTACTTCCCCAACTTAGTGATGTCAGTCCTTTCCTCTTCTGAGGGGCTAAATGGATAACAGCTGGCCCAGCTGCAGAAGCTGCTCCAGCTCTCCTGGCTGGTGGCTGTTTTGGTTGATTCCTGAGATTTAGTGGCTTTTAGTTATTTTAAGTGACCCCCTCCCCTCCTCATCCCTTCCTCTTACAGGGGACCGGATGGATTTTTCTCCAGCAATCCTTTCCTCGAGAGAACACTTAAATTGATATTTGTATATATATGCCCAGTAAGAATTACCATTGTCCCATATGTAAGAGTAGTCTAAAAGTTCTGCCCACCCCAGTGTAGAATTTCCAATCAACTTTTTAGCCCTTGGCATATTAGACAAGCCTTTAATCTGAAAGAAATCACATCAAGTAAACAATAGAGGGGCAAAAAACAATATAGACAAAAAAAAGGGAGAAAAGCTCAGGCAAAAAACATTAAATCATATAATTAAATATCCACTGAAGGAGTGTCTTATCTTCAATGAGATGAGCACTACCCTAATTAAAAGGAATAGTAAAAGGGGCGCCTGGGTGGCTCAGTGGGTTGAGCCTCTGCCTTCGGCTCAGGTCATGATCTCAGGGTCCTGGGATCAAGTCCCATGTTGGGCTCTCTGCTCAGCGGAGAGTCTGCTTCCCCCTCTCTCTCTCTGCCTGCCTCTCTGCCTACTTGTGATCTCTCTATCTGTCAAATAAATAAATAAATAAAATCTTAAAAAAAAAAAAAGAGGAATAGTAAGAGGACCAGAAAGGCTCTTAAAATTCAAAATATAAGTTCTAAAATATAAAAATTCAGTGGGACATGTGAGAAAATATTTGGTGTGTCTTCTGGCTAGGTGGACATAAAACGATATGATTAATAGGTAAAAAATAGGAAATACTTTTTTGAATTTAGGCAGCTGGATAGCCACCCAATGAGTTTCAGAAAGGAAGATCAACGGAAGTGTTGGGAATGAAAATATCAAAGAAATGATGGTAGATATTTTCCAGAACAAAAGGACAAGAGTTTTCACATTGCAAAGGTCCAGCAAATTCCCAGCCCAATCACTGCTTTTATTTGTGAAATTTCAGTTGCTAAGGTTAAAAGACATTCTTTTCACCAGCAGTTTTACTGAGGTGTAATTGATGTACAACACTGTATAACTGTGTTGTATAGTATAATATTTGTCTTACATATGTTGAGAAATGATAATCATGACTAGCTAATATCCATCATTGCATGCGCATATATATATATATAATATTATATATGTATATTTTTTTCTTTGTGATAGGAACTCTAGGTTCTATTGTCTATGACTTTCCTGTATATCATACAGCAATGTTAGCCATAGTCATCATGTTGTACATTATATCCCTAGTACTCATTTATCTTAAAACTGGGAGTTTGTGCCTTTGACCACTTTACCCAATTCCTCCTCCCCCTTATCCTCCCCTTTGATAAGTGCAAATCTCATCTCTTTTTCAATGAGTTTTTTGTTTTGTTATGCTAGATTGCATATTTAAGTGAGATCTTTGTCTTTCTCTGTCAGACTTATTTCACTTAGAATAGTATTCTCAAGTTCCCTCCGTGTTGTAGCAAATAGTATTTCATCAAGTTATATGGCTGAATAATAGTCCATTGTATATATATAAAACACATATTCTCTATCTGTTAATCCATCGATGGATACTTAGTCCACATCCTGGATATTGCGAATAATGCTGCTATGAACACAGGGGTACAGATATCTCTTTGACATAATGTTTTTGTTATCTTCAGATAGATTGCCAGAAATAGAATTACTGGTTCATGCTGTAGTTCCACTTTTAATTTTTTGAGGATCCTCCATAATGTTTTCCCCAGGGGCTGTACCAATTAACAATCCCACCAAGAGTGCACAAGCTTTCCCTCTTGTCCACATCTTCTTCATCATTTGTTATCTCTTGTATTTTTGATTCTTACAGGTGTGAGGAGATAATGTATTTTTGATTTGCATTTACCTAATTATTGGTGATGCTGAGGATATATTTTGGTACTTTTTGGGCATTCATACATCTTCTTTGGAAAAATGTCACCTTTTAAAATTTTTGTTATTAAGTTGTGTGAGTTCCCTATATGTATATATATACATATACATGTATACATATATGTATACATACATATACATGTATATATACATACACATACACACACATATAGAAACATTTTATTTTTATCTATTTATTTATTTATTTAATTTTATTTATTATTCTATTTATTTATTTGACAGACAGAGATCACAAGTAGGCAGAGAGGCAGGCAGAGAAAGAGAAGGAAGCAGGCTCCGTGCTGAGCAGAGAACCTGATGTGGGGCTCGATCCCAGGACCCTGGGATCAGGACCCGAGCTGAAGGCAGAGGCTTTAACCCACTGAGCCACTCAGGCCCCCCTCCTTGTATATTTTTTATATCAACCCTTTGTCAGATACATAGTTTGCACATTTTTTTCTCATTCCTTGGGTTTCTTTCTTAATTTGGTTAACTGTATCTTTTGCTGTGCAGAAAGCTTTTTCTTGTAGTTCCACTGTTTTATTTTTCATTTTGTCATTTGTGCCTTTGGTGTCACACCCACAAAATCATTACTGAGACCCATATCAAAGAAAATTTTCCCCATTTTTTCCCTAGGAGTTTTATGGCTTCAGTCATTACATTTAGGACTTTAATCCATTTCAGTTAATTTTTGTGAGTGGTTTAAGATAGGGGTCTATTTTTATTCTGCAGCATGTGAATATCTAATTTGTCCAGCACCATTTATTGGAGATTAGTTTTTTCTCCATTGAGTATTCTTGGTTCTCTTATCAAACACTGGTTCAACATATATGCTTGGGTTTATCTCTGGGCTTTTAATCCTTTTCCACTGGTTTATTTTATACCAAAACCATATGATTTTGATTACTATAATTTCATAGTACGGATTGACATCAAAAATTGTGATACCTCCTGCTCTTCAAGATTGCTTTGGCTATTAGGGTTTAAGGTGGTTCCATATCCATTTTAGGATTTTTTTTTCTTATGTAGACATTATTGGAAATTTGGTAGGGATTTCACTATATCTGTGGTTGGCTTCTCATGCTTTTGGCATTTTAACAATACTTTTTCAGTGCATGAATACAAGATAGATTTCCTTCTGTTGTGTATCTCTCTTCAGTTTCTTTCATCAATGTCTTGTAGCTTTCAGGGTAGAGATCTTTGACCTTATTGGTTAAATTTATTCCTAAGTATTGTTTTTGATTGAATTGTAAATGGGATTGTTTTTCTTATATCTTTCTTCAGATAACTAATCGTTAGTGAATGGAAACATGACTGGTTTTTGTATGTTAATTTTCAATCTTGTAATTTCACTGGATTCTTTGATTACATTTAACATATTTTGGTGACATCTTCAGGATTGTCTCTATATAAAATCATGTCATCATCAACTAGAGGCAGTTTTACTTCTTCCTTTCCAATTCTGGTAACTTTTATTTCTTTTTCTTTTCTTTTTTTTTTTCAAAGATTTTATTTACTTATTTGACAGAGAGATCACAAGTAGGCAGAGAGGCAGGCAGAGAGAAAGGGGGAAGCAGGCTCCCTGCTGAGCAGAGAGCCCGATGTGGGGCTCGATCCCAGGACCCTGAGATCATGACCTGAGCTGAAGGCGGACGCTTAAACCACTGAGCCACCCAGGCACCCCTTATTTCTTTTTCTTTATTGATTGCTCTGTCAAGGACTTCCACTACAGGCATATATCAGAGATACTGTGCGTTTAGTTCCAGACTACTACAGTAAAGCGAGTATTGCAATAAAGTGAGTCAAAGTGAGTTTTGTTTCCCAGTTCACACAAAAGTTTGCAGAATACTGTAGCCTATTAGGTGCATAATA
>RCUC01000240.1:0-53496 GCA_003697995.1 Taxidea taxus jeffersonii | reverse complement strand
AAAGTGGTTGTAAGGATTTTTTTTTAACTGCCCGGATTCACCCTTTATCTAACCAAACATGCAAGAAGAAAAAGTTCACTTTAAACAAAAGCTGTCAGAATTCGTTTGTGTTCATAGCCACTGTCAAAAATACTTTTTCAGTTCCTAGTTTGGAGGAACGTTCGAGTTGGTGGGATTTGGCGGAGAGCTACCCAGCTTCTCTCGCAGTGCCCATCCCTGGAATAGAGTTCCCCTCCTGGGGCATTAACCCTCGTGGGTCAACTCTTCCCGGCCGCCCGCAGCCCTCACACACCCGCTGACTGAGGAGCGCCGGGACGGCGCCGGCGGACGGGCGGCGGCGCGCGTGCGCAGGTGCGGCGGACGGGCGGCTACGCGCGCGCGCCGGTGCGGCGCGGCTGGGCGGCGTCGTCTTGCGCCCACCCGGCGGGGCAGAGCCCGCCGTCCGGCTCGTGGCTACCTGCTCAGCTGCTGCTCCCCGCCCCCTGCTGTTGTTCTTTCCCCCTCTTTGCGCCTCTCCTCGCGGCTCTGGAGCCCTCACCCGATGTGCTTCCTCCTCAGCTCCAGGGTGTCCTGCTTGCTGTACAGCTCGCACATGGTGGCGCGGTTGCCGGGCGCTCCCCGGGGCTCCGGGTCGCCTGTGTGCGCCTCCCTTGCAAGGCCGCGGGCTGCCTCCGTGGCCGGCCTTTTCCGCCGTGATCCCTCGTGGGGGTCCCTTAGCCCTGGGCGTCGGAAGTCACCGGTGGCATCAACTAGCTGCAGTCATCCCCCTTTTAAGTCTTGCCCTGCCTTCGCCCTTCGCCAAGCCCCACCCTCCCGTTCCCCTCCTCCGCCGGGTGCCTGCTTTGGCAAGTCTCCCGACTAGCCACTCATTCGCCACCACTGCCCCTGGTCTTACTGGCTCCCGTTCCTGCCCTCCGCTTCCTATTTCCCTCTCCTAATCCTTGCTGCTGCTTTGGACTCGCCTTCAGTTTCCCTAATTTGGCCTTGCCTTCACCTTTCACTTCTGCCCGCGAATTCCTTCCTTACCCCCTCCTTTCTCGGTTCTTTTTGGTGTATCCCATTATGTAGTTGTAAATGTCTGAGTTCACCCAGACTCTACAGTCGTCTCCGTTCTCACATTGAGCGCATTTCAATACCATAACCTGTAACTCAGCAAAAGTAACAAGTCGCACGCCCTAAAGAAAAGTAACAGGGGACTCAGCTTGGTATTGCTGGGAGTGATAATGTATACAGTATTTCAAAGATCCACTTTACTTGCACTTCTAATTTCTCTACGACTATAGAAATTATAAAACATATACCTTACCTGGTTCAATCCTTGAGACAACCCTGAGAGATGATCAGATTTCTCATGCCATTAACGTATGGGGAAAGTGAGGTTTTCCCTTGTCCCATGATTACATGTCTACCTGGTGGTGCCCTTGGAATTCATTCCTAGGTTTCTTGACTTCCTTTGGGATGATCTTCACACACAGATTAAATTGGAGGTTCAATATCTTGACAGAGTTAATCCTAATTAACTATAACATTAAGTCATGTTATTTTAAGAACTAAACATCCTCTGATTGAACTCCCTTGTTCTGTAGATAAGAACAGTGAGGCACAGAAAAGGTAGTCCCATTCAAGGTCATGCAACTACTTAGCCATAGAGTTTAAAGTATGTTTCTTTCAGTTTTGAAAGGTAGGGAAGAAAGCTTTATTTACCTATAACAACACACTTGAAAAATGTTTGCAGACAATCTTCCTTCTGAATGAAGTTATTAATTTACATTAAGGCACTGCAGAAGCAGTATTACTGCATTGCTTAAGATAAGTTGAGAAACCGAGTCCTATGAGGAACAGTGTGGTAAGAATCCTAGGTGATTTAAATGAAGGGCAGAAGGCACTTAGGAAACTTGCAAGAAATCCCAATGACATAATCTTGGTCTACTTCCATACTTGAAAGATGATGCCAAATGTACATTTATTCTCAAAATACCTAGACCTGGTAAAATCACAGATAAGCCATGCGTTTTCTATAAATTTCCATGGTTTCTTGTTATTCCCAGTACTTTAAAATATGTTCTGTAAATAATGCTGGACCAAGAGTCTTAGGGCCTAGATCTGGTTCTTCCATAAATTAGTTGGGCTTCTTGACCTTTTGGAGGCCAAATTTCTTTGTACTAAAAAAATTAATAAATAAAAATAAAAATCTCTCTTCTGCCTAAGTATTATAAAGAAGGCTTTAGGGGCACCTGGGTGGCCCAGTGGGTTAAAGCCTCTGCCTTCGGCTCAGGTCATGATCTCAGGTCCTGAGATCAAGCCCCACATCGGGCTCTCTGCTCAGCAGGGAGCCTGCTTACTCCCTTCTTTCTCTCTGCCTGCCTCTCTGTTTACTTGTGATCTGTCAAATAAATAAATAAAATCTTAAAAAAAAAAAAGAAGGCTTTAAAGTATTATAAAGTCCACAAACAATGTGGCAGGATCATTGTTAAGTTCTCAATGATCCTATTCTTTCTTTCTTTCTTTTTTTTAAATACCTGACCTCTCAGCAGTTGACCACTCCTTTCTACTCAAAGCATTTACTCTTTTGATTTCTTGGCACCACCACACTTCCCTCATTTTCTTCTTCTGTCACTCAACGTTGACATGTTCTTATCTCTGAGAGTAAGGTCTTGGGCCATTTCTTTTCTCTATGCTCTTTCCCAAGGTAATCCACCATGACTCCTTTGGACTGAGGACCCATCAAAGTGCCACATTTACATCTCCACCCAGATCTTCTCGGTCCCAGACTCTCATATCTACTTCTTTTCTTGACTTCTCTACTTAGATGTTTCATAGATACCTCAGCCTGAATGAGTCCAAAATGGAAGCTTTGATCGCCCACCCCCCAAGGGACTGCCTTTGATAGAGCCCCTCCCCCGCAACCAGGCATTCATGGGCTCATTCAAAATATATCAAATGCTCACTGTATGTCCCTGAATGTTTCAGCTGCAGGAGACAACAGTGAACTAGACTGAATGGACACACCCTTGGTGGCTTGTGCACCGGACAGCATAGGGCCACTAGCCACCAGTGATTTTTGAGGACTTAAAATGTGGTAGTCTGGGGGCACCTGGGTGGCTCAGTGGGTTAAAGCCTCTGCCTTTGGCTCAGGTCATGATCTCAGAGTCCTGGGATCGAGCCCCACATCCGGCTCTCCGCTCAGCAGGGAGCTTGCTTCCCCACCTCTCTCTGCCTGTCTCTCTGCCTACTTGTGATCTGCGAAATAAGTAAAAAATTTAAAAAAAAAATGTGGTAGTCTGAATTGAGATGTGCTCTCAGCATAAAATACACACTGTATTTTGATGACCTCATATAAAAAAAATCCTTTAACATTTCTCATTAAGTGTTATATTATTTACTTGTTGGAAAAATATTCTAGATATATTGAATTAAGCAAGATATATCATTAAAATTAATTTCACCTCTTTTTAAAATGTGGCTTCTAGCAAATATAAAATTTCATATGTGGCTTGCATTACTTTTCTATTGGACGGGATTATTCTAGAGTTAAGTTAAATTATTTTTAAGCCCTGTTGACTCCACTTCAAAATACATGCTAAATCTATCTGCTTATCACCCTTTGGAAGCCTTCTGCATCTCCTCCAAGACTTAGGCAGATGCATTTCCTTGTTTCCCCCTCGCTGCCCTGTGCAGGCATAATCGGATCCTGTCCTTTCCCTTCCTAAAACCCAACAGTGACTTCCAGCTTTCCTCTCCAGGCTCAGTCTCCCCTGCTCCCCCAACCCCGTATTCCTTGTCCTTTATGACTTCAAAGACTGCATCAGAGAGGTCATTCTTGGCTACTCTGCCTCATGTAATTTTCAGTTAATTAAAAACATGAATCTCTGCTCTGTTCCTCTCTCTGAATCCCCTTTTTGGTCTTTATCTGCCTTGTGCATCAGTGTACTGCAGCACTATCACTATGCTTGACCTATGGTAGATGGATAAATATTTGTCGACTCATGGACTGACTGACTGAGACAGGAAAGATATTTACAGACTTAATACCTTGTTTTGAAGATGAAATTTCTTTCCGAACATATAGCCCTCGAAACTGTTGCCTCTATTTGCCAGTTGATGGCCAGCTTATATTTTAACCATTTCTTTAGGAGAGAGATGCTCAGATTCACTATCTTTTATGGGAAAACAAGTTACTGTTGCAAAAAAGTTATTTCCCCATTGTCTTACTTATTTCACAATGTGGAATATTTTAATATTACATTAAAATTATAGTATTAATGAAGTACCAAGGACAATTTTCAAATAAAGAGCAGACATATAATAACACCAAAATAAAGATAGATAAAAGCCAACAGTTCACCCTTTACAAAGTTTTGTCAAAAAACAAATTCTAAGGTATATTTTGGGTATGTTTTCTTGTGTATCTCTCTGTCATATGACTATCTGGTAGGAGTGGGTGCTGGAGTGCCTTTCCTCCCAGAAGTAGAGACTGTTTAGTTTTGGTCTTGATCCTATCGATTGGATTACACTATTGAGTAAGTTCTGACCTGAAGACCACAGATCAGTCAACCATCTAGGCTTGGCCAAACAAACCATGCTTTGCGTGACTGAAATGAGAAGACACGGCACGCATGAGCTTGGGACCATCAGAATTTCACTCAGTAGTCTGATGAGAAGAGTCTAAATGGCAGGTTCCAATTTTCTTGTCAGTGAGAAACAAGCCAAGGTGAGTGAACTCTATGTCCCCAACAATAGAGGCCCTCCAGCTTATTATACAATACTCAAGATGGAATGTGAGCATTTGACTGGTTCCTCACTCTTTCCTGTTACCTTGTCCTGCCCTGACCTACCCTGCCCTTCACGGAGATTTGTTTTTCCTGAAATCATACATCACCTGGGACAGATGCTGGGTGTGATGTTTTTCTGACATGACACACCATATCCACAGAGGGTCTCCTTTGCCATGACAGACCTTGCATGAGAGCACGGGTCACATGTCTTTACTTTCCCTGAGAGCCCCCACTGATGTCAGCATGTGTGTACAATTGTGCACTCAGCTCCTAGTTTGCAGCAGGAAGAACCTAATGGGCCCTTCCACCCCTGGGACTTGAACGCCTCTTAAATGGAGCCATCTAACTACTCACGATATGTGCGTGTGTGTGTGTGTGTGTGTTCCTACTGTACACCGACAGCGCATCGGGCTGGTACAAACCTATTTTTCTCCTCTTTCCATCTTGAGGTTCCCCCTAAACTAAGTCCACAGGAATCTTCCAGACCTGTGGTTGAGTGTAACAGGGGGAGCCTTCTGAGAGTGTGTGCGGTGATGGAGTAAGGTGATATTTTAAAAACCTGAGGCTCATCTTACATTTACTGGAACTGTAGCAGCCCGGAAGCCATGTAAGCACTCAAGAGGCTGGTACTGGAACTTGTACTTCGTGATGCCCTAGATGCAGACAGAGATCTAGAATATGGCCTCCGTTTCTCTCTAGTGAGTTTGTTTCTAGCAATGAAGGGGTCCAGATTATGCCACTGTGACATAAAAATTATTTTGAGCTGTGGGCATTTGAGAATCAATGGAGCAGGAAGGGGTTCTTTCCCTGAACTCCCTTTATCTGTCCAACAGCAGAGTCCCCGCCCTCCTGACTCCCTGGCAAAAACTCAACTGTCATAAATCATCTCTTCCTCTTCACAGCCAGGGACACAATCTTACCACCTGGGTACAAGACCTTCTGAACAGAAACAGTCACAAAACTCCCATACTTGCCATTTATTCTCCCAGGGGCCCATTTAGCTTCCCTAAATGTCATTTGTTTTCTCATAAGTACTCTTACTCTCTTTTCCTTTCTCCCATTAAGATGGTGTATAAGCTCTGGGACAGCTGGGTGGTGCAGTGGGTTAAGTGACTGACTCTTGGTTTCCACTCAGGTTGTGATCTCAGGGTTGTGGGACTGGGCTCCGTGCTCAGTGAAGAGTCTGCTTAAGACTTTCTTCCTCTCCCTCTGCCCCTCCACCCTCCCTCTCTCTCAAATAAATAAATAAATCATATATATGTATATATGATTTATTTATTTATATTATATATATATATATATATATATATATATATATATAAAGAGATGGCATGGGCAGCTGGGTGGCTCAGTCAGATAAGCATCTGCCTTCGGTTCAGGTCATGATCCCAGGGTACTGGGATCGAGCCCCACATCTCTCCATTTCCCCTGCTCATGCTCATGCTCTCGCTCTCTCTCTCAGATAATAAATAAAAGCTTAAAAAGAAGAAAAGATGGTATGTAAGCTCCAGATTCTAACTACCCTGTTGAGTCACATTTTCCTGTGTGCTTCCTCATAAACGAACACAAATTTTTCTTGGGCAAATTGATAGAGAGGGTAACTGAATGGACTGCACACAGGTTCCTTCTTACTCCAACTGGGTAATATGCAACTATGCCAGGACCAAGAAGAGTTTTCCAAGGACATAATCCATGTGAAGTCTTGCTATTTTCTTCCAATGAGCTGGCAGTAGTTGGGGTTAAGTAACAAAGTCCCAAGGTCAGCTACTTCTGGGCTGGGACAGTGCATTGCTCTGCAGGATGCTTCCAGAATGCAGAAAGAAACCAATGTTCCATTCCATTGCTCTCCGTTCCAGCTGCCCCTGGAAGCTTTTACAGTCAGAGAGTGACCGCTTCTTGCCTCTCTTGGCAGCTGGATATCTACCAGTGCTCAAAAAACTCTTATTTCAAGGAACGCATTTTAAAAAACACCGATATAGGCAATCTGAATATTGAAAATTTTTTTTAAGATTTTATTTATTAATTTGACGGAGAGAGATCATAAGTAGGCAGAGCAGCAGGCAGAGAGAGAGAGGGGAGGAAGCAGGTTCCCTGCTGAGCAGAGAGCCCAATGTGGGGCTCCATCCCAGGACTCTGAGATCATGACCTGAGCCGAAGGCAGAGGCTTAACCCGCTGAACCATCCTAGCACCCAATGTCACTGTCTCTTGTTGTAATTATACTGACAGCCTCTTAATTACTCCAGCAGGCTTCTGCTTGGGTCACCCTCCAGGGCTGGGTCCTCAAAGCAGCTTCATTGACTAGGAAAGCTGGGTCTTCCCACTCCTACAAACACTTCTTAATAATTTCCTGCTGGTTTTAGGACTACAATCCATGATCCCAAGCAAGGCCTGCGGGCCCTGTGTCTCTTTGCTTGCTTGCTGCTCAAGCCCGGGTGCCCTGGCTCTCCCCAGAGCTGCCTCATCCGGGGCCTCCAGTGGGAAGCCCTCCTGAGGCCCCAGGCTGCTCCCACTTCTCCCCCTTACCTCAGGCCTCAGCCTCCATGTGAGGCCTGCTCGCCGTCAGCCACCTGCCTACCTCCATACACCCCCTTAGGAAATCATCTCCAGTCAGCCTCTCTCTGTTAGGTATTTCCACAGGAAATCCCATACTTTCCCTCAGGTGCATTTGCCACAGTCATAACTAATGAATAAATGAGTTGTATCACTGCATGTTGAAGGAAGGTCTATTTTTCCCTCCTAAAATGAAATTTCCACTAGCCAGAGCCTAGGTCCGACTTTTTCCCCCTCTATCCCTTGTGTCTAGTCCAGGGCCTGGCACATAGTAGGTACTCAATAAATACTTTTAAAGTAAAGATCCTATGTGCTTACCGGTGTCGTGGCAGTTACAGCTAACAAATTACTATCTCCATTTTCAGAGAAGGGAATGGAGACTCAGGTCATAGGCTCCAGGCCACAGGGCTGCTTTGGGGTAGAGTGAGGTTAAGATCTAAATCTCATGGCCCTGTCGTTCTGTCCAGCCACCTGGAGTGCTACATGGTGTGCCATAGTTACCAACCTTCTCCTCAGAGCTCCTTCCTTAGGGGTCCTGTGTTTATTTGCTTTTTCACACTGCCAATCTACTCTGCTGACAAAGGGTTAATGTGTCTCCTGCCAGCATAGAGTCTGATAGCATCAGCTGCATTTCCTGGAGAAAGTCTGTGTTGGGCCCGTCCCAGTCCCACCAAGAAACAGTCCTTAAGGCCATCACTGAGGCAGCATTTGGCAGATGCATTAGTTCACTGTTACATGAAAAAAAGTCCAGGAACATCGGTAAGTGTATTGAGTCACAAATGGGGTGACCCTGCAAGGAAAGGCATGGGACCGAGGGGCACCCAGGCTTCCAGGCCGGCTGCCAGGATCAGCCTCCCTGGGAACTGGCAGGCCTGCAAGCCATGTGGCTGCCAAGTGCTTGGCCAACAAGATTCCTTTCTTCCCAACTTGCCTCGGAGGCTGAGGGAGATGGGGGCAGGCCAGTCACAGCCAAGGTTATATAAGACGTATGTTTGATTTAAGCAGGAGATAAAGCAGTGTCAAACTTGATGTTGGATGTTTGGTACTATAAGCTTGTAAAAAGTGAAGTAGCCTGAGGTTTTCCTGATGGACAAGTTCTGTAGCCTTGACATTACTCCCCAGACCAGTTTTCCCAGTGATAAAGACCTATGGGGGGTTCAGTAGCCTCATGGCCACTGTCAAAGCCAGAGTTGTGCCTCCTCTGGGAAAGCAAAAAAACACCTTGAGAAGGTTTCTAGATATGAAAAAATAGGCCTCAGGAGAGGGTCTTAAATAAGAGGGGCCCTAAGACTGAATGACTGTGCATGGAAAAGGGGAAGGAATCCTTGCTCCAGAGACAGGGGCTCAAGGAGAAAGATAAGCCTCCTGATGGGAGCTGGGGCTTGGGTGGAAGGAAAGGTCTGAGAACTTTTTTATTTTTGAACAGAAGAACGGAGCTGTCTCATACACACTCCTGGGACCACTGTGGCACTCGTGGGGATGGGGCTGAATCCCAGAGCTGGGTCTACAGTGGAGGACAGGAACAGCAGTCAGCTGAGATAAGACCCTGGAGACCAAAGTGGCGGAACAGAGCAGCACCCCTGACGCTCTCCTCCCAAGATGCACAGAGGGGTTTGTAGAGACGGTTGTCTAGATTTTGAGGGGCAGGAGAAACCCCGCCGACACCTGGGAGGTATCCATAGAGCTTGTTCTGCAGACCTGTCTTTTCTTCTCTCCATCTTTGACACCTCATTTCTTTTTAGGGAAACTGGTAGAAGGAACAGGGGTTTTGGAGATAGACTGACCTGAATTTGAAGCTGAGTTCTGTTTTAGCTGCTTAACTGTTTGAGGCGCAATTTTGTTAGCCATAAAAAGGATCTTCCAGGATACAGGATTATGGGGGCATTCAAATGATCATGTCTCTCTTTTTAATAAGTAGGCTCCACCTTTGAAGCCCACCATAGGGCTTCAACTCATGGCCCTGAGATCGAGACCTGAGCTGAGATCAAGAGTCAGACACTTAATGGACTGAGCCACCCAGGTGCCCTGGGAATGCTCAAATTCAATGGCATTATCACGCATGGGTTAGAGCTCAGGTCCTAGAGTCAGATTGCTTGATTCCACCATTTGTTGGCTCTATGAGTTCTGGGCAAGTTATTCAAACTCCTCTTACGGAAAATAGGGCAAATATTAGGTCGTTTTGAGGATAAGATGAGGTAATACAGGAAAGCATTCAGAATAGTGCCTGCCATTATAGTAAGTGTTTAGTAAGTGCTAACCACTACTCTTGTTATTATTATTACATATATAAAATGTCTGGTCTTAGTAGAATATTAATTGCTACCTTTTGCTGTTAATTTTATAGAAATAAACGTCTAGGAATTCCTATGCTACCAACACCTCTTTTCCCCAGAAGAGTTAACTAAAAGAGAACCAAATGACTGCAAACATCAGGGATGGCTCATAGAAGCCTTAAACCTCTCTCCAATTACTCTGTCCTATGTAAAGACTTCTGGCTACAGGGATTTAAAATGCTGTTGATATATAAGTATGTTTTATTTGCAAAAAATGCCATCAGTTCTAAGAAATATACTTTCTGTCTTTCCTTGAACTTCAACAATCTCCTTGTAAATTGAATAGCTAGTGTTCAGCCTCTCCCTGCCAGAGGATGCACTGACTTAATGCTCCTCAGTTTTCTCCCATATACATTCATTTTCTTAGTATTGCTTTAGGTTGATTGTTAATGACTTTCCATTGTTATTTGAGGGATACATCCACATGCCAGAATTTTGAATGCCATACTAAATAAAGGGGTTTAAAAAGCAGGTTCTGTGGGGCGCCTGGGTGGCTCAGTGGGTTAAAGCCTCTGCCTTCAGCTCAGGTCATGATCTCAGGGTCCTGCAATTGAGCCCCGCGTGGGGCTCTCTGCTCAGCGGGGAGCCTGCTTCTCCCCCCCCACCCCGCCTGCCTCTCTGCCTATTTGTGATCTCTCTCTCTCTGTGTCAAATAAATAAACAAAGTCTTTAAAAAAAAAGCAGGTTCTGTAAAGTTACTGTTCCTATAAATTGTCTCTGTTCCTTTCTGGTCTGTGTTATTTTTGGGCTCTCTCCACTCAAAGAACCCCCTTAAATATTTCTGGCAGGGCTGGTTTAGTGATCACAAATTCCTTTCGTTTTTGTTTGTCCTGGAAACTCTTTATCTCTCCTTCTATTCTGAATGACAGTCTTGCTGGATAAAGTATTCTTGGGTGCATGCTTTCCCCATTTAGCACATTGAATATGTCATGCCAGTCCCTTCTGCCTGCCGGGTCTCTGTGCACAGGTGTGCTGCCAGTGTTATGCATCTACCCTTGTAGGTTAAGGACCTCTTGTCCTGAGCTGCTTTCAGGATTTTCTCTTTACCTTGCTATGAATGCAGAAAGAAAATGTATATACTATACAATGGAATATTACTCAGCCATCAAAAAGAATGAAATCTTGCCATTTACAGTGTAGATCGAACTAGAAGGTATTATGCTAAGTGAAGTAAATCAATCGGAGAAATACAAAGACCATATGATTTCACTGATATGTGAAATTTAAGACTTTAGGAGACAAAACAGATGAACATAGGGGAAGGGAAGGAAAAATAAAATAAGATGAAAACAGAGAGGAAGGTAAAACATAAGAGACTTAACTATAAGGAACAAACTGAGGGTTACTGGAGGGGTAGGATGTAGGGGGAAGGGATAACTGGATGACGGGCATTAAGGAAGCACTTGGTGTAATGAGCACTGGGTGTTGTGTGCAACTGATGAATCACTACATTCTACCCCTGAAACTAATATAAAAAAATAAAATAGAGGTGCTTGGGTGGCTCAGTTGCCAAGCATTCTACTCTTGATTTCGGCTCAGGTCGTGATCTCAGAGTTGTAAGATCAAGTCCCATGTGGGACTCCATGATCAGTGGGGAGTCTGCTTCTCTGCTTCTTTTTCCCCTACTGCCCCTCACCCTGCTTTCTCTCTCTCTCTCTCAAATGAATAAATAAATCTTTAAAAATATATATATAAAGGAGCACCTGGGTGGCTCAGTCAGTTAAGTGCCTGCCTTCGGCTCCTGTTATGATCCTGGAATCCTGGGATCAAGCCCCATGTTGAGATCTTTGTTCAGCGGGGAGTCTGCTTCTCTCCCTCATTCTCCCTCTGTGCTCTCTCTCCCAAATAAATAAATAAATCTTTAAAACAAATAAACAAACAAATAAATAAATAAATACAAACATACAAGCTTTAAAAAAAGGAAAAAGCAGGTTCTGGAAAAGTAAACTTTCCAGCTACTTGTCTCTGTGGAGAATAACTATTTAGTGCTGATTTTGAGGCACCCTCTCAAGGTCGAGCACAGCTTGATGGGACAGTTAGGGCTTTGATGGCCAGGAGGAGATCTGGGTTCAAGTCCTGGCTCTGAGCTTATGCATGTGATCACATTTAGTTTTTCTCTTTGGTTTCCTCAGTTGAAAAGCAGCCGATTCTGGGAGGAAAATGGGTAAATTACCGATATCATCCTAACATACGGTCAGTGCTCTGCAAGTCCTGGTTCTTATTGCTTACTTGCTAGGATACTTTAGTGAAATTTCAGGCTGCAAACTAGACTCTTTCTTACCCCTAGTTGAGGAAATACTTCAATCCAGCAGTGGTGAATTACTGGGAAGGGCTGAGCGTGAGTGTTTGCTTATATTCCCCAGCCATGAAAAGACGTCCCCCTGCACAGGGTCGTGATCTTGAGTTCAATGGTTCTGAATCCCCTGATAGTAATGCTATGACTCCTGAGCCCCCGGCAGACAGCTATAGCTTGGTGAAAGATCTCGTCAGACATTTGAAATCCTCTGCCTGAGGCTGGAGTCCAGTCTCCATGCCTCACTTTCTAGGGGGTACTTAGAGCCATCCGTTCACTTTCCTGAGCTTGTTTTTTTGAGTCTGTAAAATTCAGCTGACATAATCGATGTGAAATGATTTTTGAGAGAAATATTAGAAAGATATGTTATTTTGGGAGAAGTTGATAGGAATGTTTCTAGAAATAAGTACTCAGGCTTGCCTAGAGCTTGTTTTTCTTCCCTTTTGGGTAATGCAGGTGATCTTAGGCACCTTGTCCTTTCCCTTTACAGTGTCGAGACATTTGGGCAAGGTCCTAGATTCAAGAAAGGCTATAAAATGCATATTAGTCAAATTTTGCTAATTATTAGCCACAGTAACTGATCCGAGGGAGAAAGACAAAGATTTTGGGGGGATTATGATGTGAAGTTAAACTACCATTGTGCTTTAATTTGGATGACTTTGGAGATTGTAGAAGGGACTTCTTTTATGACAACATACTATAGATCCTTGACTTCAAGCTCAGAAATGAATGAAAAGACACTTTCCTTTATTTGCAAATGTCTGTGTTCTTTTCTGAATTCTTAATCCACTTTCTCTTTTGTACCTCAGTAAATACAGCTAATAATTAGTTGAGGTTGAAGGAGAAAGTACATGCTGTCAGCCTTAGTCTAACTACCCTTGTCCTGGAGTGTTCGTCAGTTTCAGCAGAACTACTGGATGTTCCATTTGCTGGGAAGCCTCCTTTAAATTCTTCTGGCCTTGGGGTTCACCAGGGCTCAGAGCCACCCATGGTTTCAGGGACCAGCCCTAGGAGTACAGTCCATTGCTGGACAGGTCCCTGCTCTGGTGGGCCAGTGTCTGACAGTGATGTATTGCCATCTCTTTCTTCTTCTTGTCTTTTCCTTCCTTCCTTCCTTCCTTCCTCTCTCTCTCTCTCTCTTTCCTTATATTAAATGTTACCAAATAGTTGAAGCCTCCTTTGTTCCAAACCCGCTTCCCCCCAATTCCTTTCTCTCACTCCCGGAAGGAAAGCCTCTCCTGAACTCCAAGACTGTCTTTACAGCCCAGTTTTTATACTTTGCTTTATTCCTCATCCATAACAATGTAGTATGGCTTTGTATTCAACTATGTATCAATGCCATCATCCAATACATATAATTCTGTAAATTTCTGCTTTTCCTCAGCATTGTGTTTTTGAGATTTAGCCATGTTTTCACATGTAGAACTAGTGAATTAGTTTTAACTGCTGTGTAGGATTCCATTGTATGATTGTACTCCTATCCCATCCTACGGTAGCACCATATTCTAGTACTACATAGCATGCTAACATTACTATACTACTTCTGTAGCTTTGTTTCTTTTAAGGTCCAAGAGTTTTACTATTTTACATGTAGGTCATTAATCCACATGGAAGTTACTTTTCTATATACTATGAGGCAGAAATTTTATTTTCTTCCATATGAGTTATCTCCATATTTATTCAACTCTTTGACATTATGTATGACAAAAATGAGGCTCAGAGCGGTAGAGTGACTTGCCCAAGACACACAGTGACCCTGTGGTGGGACCGTGTCAGAGAAGACATTTTCCTTTTTCCCTTTGTTTTTTTGACCTGACAAACGCAGAGTTATTTTTGTATTACATGATTCTTTATGAATTAGTATTTGATTACATTAAAATAACTGAATTTTTAAAATTGAGGTATAATTGACATATAACATCATGTTAGTTTCAAGTGTATGGCATCATGATTCAATATTTGTATATACTGTAGATCACCACAATAAATCTAGTTAACATCTGACACCATATGGCATTATGAAATTTTTTTTCCTTATGAGAAAGGCACTTAAGACCTACTCTCTTAGACTCTGAACTCCAGGAAACAAACTGAGGGTTACAAAAGGAGGGTGGTGGGGGGATGGGGTAACTGGCTGGTGGGTATTAAGAGGGGCACATGTTGTGATGAGCACTGGGTGTTATATGCAACTAATGAATCAATGAACGCCACATCAAAAATTAATGATGTACTATGCGTTGGCTAACTGCACATAATAATTAAAATTTTTTTAAAATAGAAAAATACAAAACAAAACAAAGAAAGAGAGGGAAAGAAAAGATCCTTACTACACTTCCTATTGTGAACTGGCCTCCAAGGAGCCTCCAGTTTTATTGGGATTCCCCTGAAGTTGCTGCATAGACTCGGCAAATGAGGGTTGTCCGAACTATGGTCACCATGTTGTACATTACATCCCCATGACTTATTTTTTTTATAACTAGAAGTGTGTACCTTAATTATTTTATAACTAGAAGTTTGTACCTTTATACCTTTCTTAAATGTAATTTTTATATAAAAATTTATATATGGAAACAAACCGATTGGCAAGTTACCAGAATCTCTGTGAAACTCTTGAGAATGTCCTCACTTGCTAAGAAAAGCCTGATTCAGGACTTGAAAACCATGACGGTAATATGAAAGCACTTTTCTTCTGCTTAGGACCCATGAGTTCAACTACTTAGTATTTGAGTTCAATTACTTAGTATTTCTTCTTGGTTTCCCCCACAACACTTTCTCTGTGCCATCGTTATAGGATTTATTTTATGCTGACGGGGCATTCCAGTGGGTTGATTTTGTTTATGTAGATTGCAAATAGCTTGAGGGCAGGAGACTCGTTATGTTCATCTTATTCTGGAGGCTTATATATGTTGTGTGCTATGGTGTTTTTGACTTGGAAAAAAGTGTGTGGGTGAGGAAGCCAGATCCAGAAATACAGAGGGAAATATTAAACAAATTTCACTTTCTGAGCACAATGTTATGTTAATTGAATTGTTAGAGTTTGCTAGTAAAAATGACTTTAAAATGTACTATTACTGTTTTTAAAAGCACTTACATAGTTCACTTAATTTTTAAAAACCAATGAAGTCATTAACATTCAGGCAAATTCTTTCCATTGGCTTTCAAATACATGGGCTTTTGGGGGGCAAATATTTTGTTTAGAGTCTATTTTGAGTTGAAATATAAATCTTTAATTAGCACACAGATTTTTGGATTTCATCAAACACACACATCTATCCTTGGATTGACTGGGAAAAGCTGCTAGTTTCGTATCTAAGGTTTTGTACTAATTTTTCTGTTATTTGGATTTGGGACTTGTAGAAACATTTAGTTTGCTTATTTGGCTTGCTTTTTTTCTTGTTTCTTAAAACAAGAGGACATTATCCGAGAGAAGATGTGTTTATATAGGAATTACATTTCAGATAAGTGAATTAGATTAGGGATCGCTCACATAATCAGAAAGACTGGCAGCAGTAATTCTTCATTCATCTGTGAGTTTATGAGGAAACTAGTTCAAGGGCACTTAAGGACACATCACTTTTCTGGGCATTCAGGGTCTGCCCTCTATTGGTGAGATGTGCTGGGAAAAAAATGCCTTTATCTCTTAGAATTCTGCATTAGGTTGAAATAAACTTTATTGATTAGGCATAATGTTGATGGGAAGTCAGGTATGAACAAGGTAGAAAACTCTTTAAAAACTTAAAATTGGAGGGACGCCTGGGTGGCTCAGTTGGTTAAGCGGCTGCCTTCGGCTCAGGTCATGATTCCAGCGTCCTGGGATCGAGTCCCACATCGGGCTCCTTGCTCGGCAGGGAGCCTGCTTCTCCCTCTGCCTCTGCCTGCCACTCTGTCTGCCTGTGCTCACTCCCGCTCTCTCTGACAAATAAATAAATAAAATCTTAAAAAAAAAATAAAAAAAAAACTTAAAATTGGATTTAATTTTTCTTAATCTGGGACCTATTGATACAGGAAGAAAGACTGAGGGAATGCTAAAGAAAAATAGACAAATTCTGGGAAAATTTCAGTTTCACATTTAGAAGACTATCTACTTTGAAATCTTAAATCAAATGAGGGATTGAACAGCCTTACTGAAGGAGTAAAGACCACTCCATTTGCCTCCATGTACCTAATACACTATTACACTTTATATAAATATGTCTTGATCTTTTGTGCATACCAGTCATTCCCTAATAGTAAGCCCAGTGCTCTTGTTATCAATGAGACTCTAAATATTTTGAAATACAAAATTATTTAGTTCATTGCGGAATACCCCTAATTCAAGGGTAATTTACACTGAAGTTAATTGATGGAACAAAGGTATAATATAACTTCATTAAAAAATTTAAGTTTAGGAGACTCATTAAAAAAACAGTATAAAATATTAAAACTATACATGAATTTTACTATTTTGCCTTTTATTTACCTCTCATGTGATTTTTTTTGCATTCAAAAATTTAATATATACGAGAAGCTTGGAAGAGGAAAATCCATTTTTATATATTACTCTTACGGAAAAAATGCTACATGAGTGGGCTCAGAAGCGAAACTGGGTTTACACATAGAATTTTCATAGCTGAAAAACTGTCTTTCGTGATTGCTATGTGAAGTTATGAATTATTATCTCTTTGTCCCAGTTGTTAGCTTGTAGACTTTGGTGAAGTCTGAAAAAGTAAATTCCTATGTCAGTTACATAAGAATCTGTTCTTCTTCTTTTTCTTTTTTGTTTTAAGTAGGCTCCACACCAGCATGTAGCCCAACACAGGGCCTGAACACACAACCCAGAGATCAAGTTGCCAGCCAAGATCAAGAGTCAGGCGCTTAACCCATTGAGCCACCTGGGTGCCCCAAGAATCTGTTCTTAATGAACAACCTAGTAGAATACCAAAACTGAAGTGTCTTTATTATGAAACCCGCTCTTTTAAAAAAGCATCTGGCAGAAACAATATGCTGTATGCCAAACCCTTTATTTTTAGAGTATCCGTGTCACTCCCAGAACATTACTCTGGCTTTCACAGTAGTCTGCTGGCTACCATGATTCTCAAGCTGGAAAAGCCAAGCTCCCAGGCTGATACCTGCTCTACTTGCATTCAACTTATCTCTTCTGTTCTATCCCTCTGTTAGGGGATAAATTCTGTCCCCCTAAAGAATGTTGCAATCCTAATTCCCCGGTGCTTGTGAATGTGATTTTATTTGGAAATAATCCTTGCCAATGATTAGGTTGAGATGAGGGCATTAAGGTGGGCCCTAATCTAAGAATCAGATTTGGATTTCTGAATGTTGGAATGTTGCATTCATTAGTGTCCTGAAATCCACTGCAAAGAATTCCTGCTTACATTTCACGGATGCTGTGTCTCTTTTCCAAAGTAGGCTCTGCTTTCTTCCATTTTATATGTGAAGGTGCCCTCAGCACTTTAGAGGGCAAGTGCAAGATGAATTCCAAATGTAATTATTTTTAAGAAATACTCTACAGGAAAGTGCTGTGAACCAGGGAAGGCTATGCGATGGAAGCTTTTATGGCAATGACCAGCCTCACATGATACACTGATTGCAGTTATGTGTTCTAACTCAGAATATTTTCAGAATTAGCTAATTTTATTTTGATTATCAGCTTCTTCTGAGGCATCCCTTTTCATTACCTGATTCATACTTCTCAAATTTGTGATTTTAGTGTGAATGACTAAATATTCTCTGAGTATAGCAAATATAACAAAACTAGCACCTTTTTAAAATTTAATTTAATTTTTTTCAGTGTTCCAAGATTAATTGTTTATGCACCACACCCAGTGCTCCATGCAATACGTGCCCTCCTTAATACCCACCACCAGGCTCATCCAACCCCCACCCCCCCCTCCAAAACCCTTAGTATATAACTAGCACCTTAATCATATAGTGAAACTTGTTCTTTATTGTTTTCTATCTTTTTTTTAAGAGTTTATTTATTTACTAGACAGACAGAGATCACAAGTAGGCAGCGAGGCAGGCAGAGAGAGGGGGGAAGCAGGCTGCCTGCTGAGCAGAGGGCCTGATGCGGGGCTCGATCCCAGGACCCCGGGATCATGACCTGAACCGAAGGCAGAGGCTTAATCCATTGAGCCACCCAGGTGCACAAATTGTTTCTTATCTTAATATTATCCTTGTATATTTTGGAATATGGATCAGCTGCATAGATCATGAATTCTTTTGTGTCTTATTTTCAGAGCTGGTCTGCAGCCCTCTGCAAGTTTGTTGAGCAGAACTAATTGATTAGAGTTTGATCACACCGTGCCCATGTTATGTAAAGCCAAGGAACTAGTTAAGTTTGGATATGTCAGTGGATTGCTTAAATTCACATCACCGGCCTCAAAGGACCTTGAATAAGAGCATTTTCTTGGTTCATTGCAAACCTATCATTGGTATTAGAGAGCAGCTCAAGGGCATATGAGGAAGGGTCATCCCCTCTGTGGAGGAAGCATTACCATCATTACTTACTGACTTCTTGCTGTAATTTGGAGCTAAATAGATTTTAGTCAAGTATCTTAAGAGTCAGTATCTTTAAGAGAATACAACTATATGTGGAGTTGCTAGGGAGTCATATGACAGAAGAAATAGTGCTGCAGTTATCTGTGATAATATTTTTCTGAGTTTACTTTTACTGAGTGTCAATAAAGTTCTGCACTGTTGAACTTGAACAGGAATAGGCTGGTCATGAAAAGCCCATTATCCTAAGCTAGGTGTTAATAATCTCTTTGTCTTTGTTAATATTATAATATGCCTCATTGTGCCAGACTTGGAGCACAAAGCATCAGAGTTATATAAATGTTCTGGCCTGTGGAAGTGCCTGAGAAAGACACTTGGAGTTCTAGATTGTTTAGAGGTAGAACTACACTGTGGTAACAACATGAGTGAAAATGTTACAAAATGCCTCTATGTAAATGACTTTTTTTTTTAAAGATTTTATTTATTTATTTGACAGAGAGAGAGATCACAAGTAGGCAGGGAGGCAGGCAGAGAGAGAGGAGGAAGCAGGCTCTCCGCAGAGCTGAGAGCCCGATGCGGGACTTGATCCCAGGACCCTGGGATCATGACCTGATCATTTCCTGATCAAGATCAAGGCAGAGGTCTTAACCCACTGAGCCACCCAGGCGCCCCTATGTAAATGACTCTTAATATAGCTGTCTTGTCCTGTCTTTTTTTTTTAGATTATATATTTATTTATTTGACAGAGAGAGCGATCATAAGTAGGCAGAGAGGCTGGCAGAGAGACAGGGGGAAGCAGGCTCCCCGCTGAGCAGAGAGCCCCATGCAGGGCTCAATCCCAGGACCCTGAGATCATGACCTGAGCTGAAGGCAGAGGCTTAACCCACTGAACCACACAGGTGCCCCAATACAGCTGTCTTTTGATGCCTTTCCCTCTAATTGTTCATTCTTGAGAGTCTCATATCTCTCTCCTGTTAGTAGTTCACTATCTTTATGCAAGGAAACTTGCTGAATGTCTTGGGAGGTGATGACATTCACTATTTTTAAATACAAGGTATTAGAAGAAAACTACCATGGTGTTATTCGCAGTAGCCAAGATATGGAAATAACCTAAGTGTTGTCAGTGGATGAACGAATGAAGAAAAAAATTATATATTGTGGAATATTATTCAGCCTTAAAAAGGAAAGAAACTCTGCCATTTGGACAATGTGGTTGAACACAGAAGATGTCAGGTTAAGTGAAAGAAGCCAGATACAGAAGGACAAATACTACATGATTTCACTATATGTGGAATCTAAAACAGGTGAACTCCTAAAACCTGAGACTAGAATGGTGGTTGCTAGGGGCTGGGGGTTTGGAGAAATGGGGAGATGTTGGTCAAGGGACACAAAGTTTCAGTTCTGCAGAATGAATAAGTTCTGGAGACCTAATGTACAGCAGGGTGACCACAGCAATACTATACTGTAGACTTGAAATTTTTTTTTGTGGAATAAAATATATTTTATTTCAATGATACTAGTACAGGAAGGCCCAGAAAGGCTATGGGTTTGTATACTTGAAATGTGCTCAGAGAGTAGATCTTAAGTATTTTCACCACTTTCACAAACATGAAATGGCAACTATGTGAGGTGATGGATATATTAATTAGCTTGATGGTCACGATCATTTCACAATCTATGCGCACACCGGAGCATCATATTGTGCATGTACTATGTATACACTTTTTATTTGTCAATTATACCTCAGTAGAGCTGGGGACACAAGAAGAAAACCACAAAGATCCCACATTACCTTTCCTTTCATGACTAGTGCTTAGGCCTATGTACATGGGGTATACAGAAACTTGTGGGACAGTAAAATAGTCACTGAAATTCAAGAAAGAGCATTTAGTTTTTAAGAACAAATGGCTCGTGTTCCCAGTATAGACTGAAACCTTCTTATCACTGCAAACTTGCCTCTATGATAACAGATATGCAGAGCTTTTGTTCTGAGAAGAAAAGAATAGCTAAGGGTGTAAAGAGTACTTACCAGTGCAATTAATATTTTGTTATTATTAACTGACTTAGTGTAATTATAATTACTTATTAATGGAAGATTATTGTCATTCATCACATAAGGAGTCTTGTCATTTCAGAGCTGGAGGAAATGGTAGAGGCAGCAAGTGCCTCCTAGAGGGCAGAGCAGTGAAACTGTAAGGTGGTAGAGCTTTCCAGAGCTGTGTTCATCCTGCATTGAAGCCCTGCTCAGTCATGTAGTGACTGGATAACCAGTGATCCAATTTCTCTGCGTCTCAGCTCTTTTTTTATTTGTAGAAGGAGAATAATAGTTATTTTTCAGTGTTATGAGGAGTCAGTGTGACAGTATGTAATCGTAGTATCCTGTCACACACTTTCTCAGGAAATCTTCAAATAGCTTAAAACTAAACAATACAATCAGAAACAGCTTTCAAGTTTATATCAGTAAAAACAGCAAAAACCACACACCATAATATTTTGAAGATAAACAGGAGTCAATGCATATTTAAGTATAGCATAATGCGAAACTTTTCAAGTATTCTTAGTAGTATAGCATGTGAAACATGGGATGTGAATAGGACTCTTGCTTTATCTAAAAATATCAATGCTATGTTAACTACTTAAAATTTTTAGAAGATATCAATACTACAAAATCTGATAATTTATAGCTTCTTTAGGTTTATCTATATACACAAGTGAATAGCCTGTGAATAATGGCAGTGTGGTAGGCAGAATAATGACCCCCGCAAGGATATTCATGTCTTAGTTCCTGGAAACTATGAATACGGAACGCTATATGCCGAAAAAGAAGTAAAGTGGCAGAAAAGTTAAGTTTGCCAATTAGCTGACCTTAAACTAATGAGATTATCCCAGATTATCCAAGTGAGATGAGTGTAAAGTGTCCTTAAAAGAAGGAGAGGGAGGCAGAAGTGGAAGAGCCAGAGAGGTGGCAATGTCAGAAGGACCTGGTTTGATGTTGCTGGTTTTGAGACAGAAGAGCGAGCCAAGGAATGCAGGCAGCCCCTAGAAGCTGGAAAAGACAAGGATATTGATTCTCCCCTAGAGTCCGCAGAGAGGAATGCTGCCCGCCAGCAACTTGATTTTAGCCATGTGAGATCCTCTTAGGATTTGTGATATATGGAACTGCAAGATAATTAATATATTTGTGTTGTTTCAAATTTTGGTGATTTGTTACATTTGGTCATAGAAAATGAATACAGGCAGTTCTGTTTCTTTCTTTTCAACCCTTTTACATTATGTTCTCTTTTCTAATTGCATTGGCTGACACTTTCAATATAGTATTTAATAAAATAGTGATATTAAATACCCATTTCCTATCTTGATTTTAAAGGGAATATTTCTAACTTTTTGCTATTAAGAAAGAAGTTTATAGATTGTGGTGATGGCTTCATGAGTGTATATGTATCTCCAAACTCATCAAGTTGTAAACATGAATTATATGCAGCTTTTTGTATGTCAATCATACCTTAATTAAGTGGTTTTTAAAAAAGAAAGATGTTGGGCGCCTGGGTGGCTCAGTGGGTTAAGCCACGGCCTTTGGCTCAGGTCATGATCTCAGGGTCCTGGGATGGAGTCCTGAATCAGGCTCTCTGCTCAGCAGGGAGCCTGCTCCCCACCCCCCGACTCTGCCTGCCTCTCTGCCTACTTGTGATCTCTGTCAAATAAATAAATAAAATCTTAAAAAAGAAAGATGTTTACTGTATCAGGTTAAGGAAACTACATTCCATTTCAAATTTTATCAGGAGTACTTAGAGAATTTCATTAAGTCCTATATCTTAATTTTCCCTTTTTAATGTTTTATATTTCTCCCCCACTTTTTCTATTAAGAGCACAATATAATTAGGCTTCTTCCCTTTCTTGTATTTTTGGGAAAGTTAAAGAGCTAGGGAGGAAAGAATCTTCCAAAATTAATAAATCCTTTAGCTCTGAAAGTAGAGAAGGTAGCCTTATTGTGGTGGCATTCTCAGAGCAGCACCAAAATAGGTGAATTAAAGAAGAGAAGTGAGAGCTAATATGGCAGTAAGTTATGCACAGTGAATTATGGGTAATAAGTTTTAACAGCAAATAATGCAAAATATGAGGCTAAAATTTATCCAGGGATAAATTCTCTTGTCAAACACCTTTACCCAGTTTTCCCACTATCACTTGCTTTTGTGTGTGTTTGTTTTTATTTTCTGAATGGAGCAGAATAGTCCAGGAAACTCCATGGTTATTGAAGCCCAACATGCCCAAGATATTTGATGCTTTATGCATCTACCAACATTTCAGCCATAGGCGGAGTCAATAACTATGTCTTTCACAATCTGACCATTTCAGTATTCTTACTTTCTCAATCAGTGACTTGATATATTGGCTCAATATAAATATGGTTCACCTTCGTTCCCTTTTCTCATATTCCAAGCTCCCCTTTAATTTGCAAGTACAAACTCATAATTTAACAAGAAAAGCTGGTTTCTGGTTGACTGCCTATTATGTACTCTGTTGAAACACATTTCCCAAGTGGAACACTATTACTCTTGGATCTCATTGCCCTTGAATGATGGATTCCGGTCAACACTGAAATTAGTTTCTAATCCAAGCTAAGAAATGAATCCTCGTATATTTTAGGATGGAGATATGAGAGGGGATTGAAGGTAGCAATGGGGAGTGGAAAAGAGTGCCAAATAATGAGGCGTTACCACTGAAGACAGCTTTGCATAGAGTCACTCCTTGGAAGAACTCCTGTAACAGGAGAAGAGCCTGCATACCTGAGCTATGGTAGGTTTTGAGTGAAGTACGTTAAATAATGCTGTAAAACAGCTGTGTCCAAACTGTGCTCTGTGGAAACTGTACCTTTGGTCCTGTTCATAAACATACATAGTCTTACATTTAATGACCTTATCTGTGGAATACCCACTACTATTTCAAAGTGCATCTCTTTTCTGGAGAATATAATTTGGACAAAAAAGAGTGAGGAATGTTTCCTTTAAGGTTTTTTTTTTTTTTCTGTCACTATTTAGTGCTGATACTATAATTAGTAAGAGAATAGAAAGAGGAAGATGCTTATAGAATTATGTTCTTTGTGACAAGGGATTCATTGTTATTTGAAACAATGTAATAGTCATGCCAGTTTTATTTTTATTTTTATTTTTTAAAGATTTTTATTTATTTATTTGTCAGAGAGAGTGAGCACAGGCAGACAGAGTGGCAGGCAGAGGCAGAGGGAGAAGCAGGCTCCCTGCCGAGCAAGGAGCCCGATGCAGGACTCGATCCCAGGACGCTGGGATCATGACCTGAGCTGAAGGCAGCCGCTTAACCAACTGAGCCACCCAGGCGTTCTGTCATGCCAGTTTTAACATGGATTATATGCTTACCGTTGCATTGCATATTCTCACACTCATTGTTTATATTATCCTTGGATAGCTTGTTCTGCATTCAGGGTAATTGCTTTTATTCATTTATTTATTCAACAAATATTTGTGGAGTGCCAACTATATGCCAGGCATCATGCTGGAATGAAGCACATAAGAGCAAACAACAAAGATATACCTCTATAAAGAAAAACCATGTCAAAAGTGCTATGATAAATGACCTACAATATGCAAAGGGAGCACAGAAGAGAGATGCCTAATCAAGATTAGAAGTTCTAGAGAATTTTCCCCAGAGCTGAGCTAGCAATGTCTAAACTGAGACTTGAAGAATTGTTAGGAGTTAGGGAGATAAAGTGGATTTTAGTTAAAAAAAAAAAAAAAAAGAAAAGGATGAAGAAGTGTCAGAGATAAGACCTGGAAAATGATAGAGAAGAGCCTGATTGAAGAACTGAAAAATAAGTACATAAGTACATAAAATGCAAGGGAGAGAATAATGAGGGGTAAGCCTGGAGGAGTAGATATGGGATGAGTATAGAGGACCTTGTAAATCAAAACAGAAAGTCTGAAATTTATTCTGAGAGAAGCAAAGAGTTTCAGTTTAAAGAGTTTTAAGCAGGGAAAGATCATTCTGGCTATTGCGTAAGGTAAGACCACCTACAGTTGATACTTGAACAACACAGATTTGAACTGCTTGAGTCCACTTACATGTAGAATTTTTATAATATAAATACAGTACTGTAAGTGTATTTTCTTTTCATTAAGATTTTCTTAACATTTTTTTCCTAGCTTACTTTATTGTAAGAATACAGTATATAAGATATACAACATACAAAATATGTGTTAAGTGTTTATGTTACTGGTAAGCCTTCTAGTCAACAGTAGGCTATTAGTAGTTGAGTTTTGGGGGAGTCAAAAGTAATATACAGATTTTCCACTATGAGGGGGTTGGCACCTCTAACTCATGCATTGTTCAAGGATCAACTGTATTGTAAGATATGCTACTATAGTAATCCAGGTAAGAGATACAAGTTACCCAGTTCTCACCATGGAGATGCCATGAAGATGATAGATCTGGTATATGTTGAGCCAGGAGAATCAGTTGGCTATGGAAAGTAACTGGCGATGGTGAGGGTTAGGGTTGAGTCAGATATCATGGGTAAGTTTTGGTGTTGCCCACAACGTGAATGGTGATCCCATTCCCTGAGATATGGAGCACAGGAGGGAGAACAGGGTCACGTGGCAGAGGGCAAGTTCAGTTCTGCACCTACTGAGTTTGAGGTGCACATCTGGAAGTATGCAGATGCAGTAAAAATTGGAGATTGGGAGGAGATTGGGGCTTTTGATGGTAACTTAATTTGTAGAACTTTAGGAGTTCATTATGGGAGAGAATAGTTAGGTGGACTGGTGGGGCAGAGCTTATTAGTAGATTGAGGAATTAATGCAAGGTCAAGCACTGAATATATAATCAATCTCCAAGCTCTGAAGTGTAAGTAGCAAAGAGAGAGGGCAGCAGCTAAAGGGGTACATGGCATAGAGGAAAATCTTTTATAAAAATAGAAGATACTTGAATGTATTTAAGTGTGATTAGGATGGAGATTGAAGAGTAAAGATTGGTGTAACAGAACACGATTCCTGCAAATCCTGGGGTGGAAGCGGAACATCTGGAGCTGAGGTTCACCTTAAGTGGTAAGAGTGACATTAATTTCCATCATAATAGAAGTGAAAGAAATTAATGGTAAAGATATGAGTATATTTTCAGTCTTGGTGGAAGGATTAGAGGGAGTCTCTTCTGTGGATTGTTTTTCTTCTGTGCATGCAAGATCAGCCATAGCGAGCAAGAGGAGTGGAGATTAGAGAAGACGGGGTGGAGGTTTGAATTACCTATCTTCACTAGGGAAACAGATTGTTCATTGTTGGTAGTTGTCAAATACATATGTGAATTTGAAGATTTTGAATTTATGTTGAGAACAATATGTACTACCATGTGATTTTTATCCCACGGCACTAAGCTAACTAGATGAGGTAAAGAAATAGAGAAGATGGACAGATGGGTTATTATAGGGGTTGGCTTTTCTCAAGTAGGCAAATGGAGGAGTAAGTAGATAATGGAGTTATCAGCAACAGTGCAGATGAAAATTTGAAATGTGTAACCTAAGTTCAAGAAGAGAGATAGTGAACTTGTGTGGGACCTAGTAGGGAGGGGGCTGAGAGATAAAAGGAATGGAAGTTGTGTAGGATTCCAGAACAGATATAGTGGGAGTTTTAGGGTGGGAAGCTGTGGCAGGGTAAGAGAGAACGCTCAGAGAGAGATGCTTCAATATATTATTCCAGAGTTGGAGCAGTTTCAGAGGTTGACAAATTCAGTGTGTCAGAGGAGAGGATTGCAGAATTGAAGGGTGCAAAACATGAGGTCCGAGCCCAGCATTTGCACTACTGGGTATTTACCCCAAAGATACAAATGTAGTGATCCAAAGGGGCACCTACACCCCAATGTTTATAGCAGCAACATCCCCAATAGCCAAACTATAGAAAGGGCCTAGATGTCCATCAACAGATGAATGGATAAAGAAGATGGGGCATATATATAATGGAATATTATGCAGCCATCAGAAAAGGAAATCTTGCCATTTGCAATGACATGGATGGAACTAAAGGTTATTATGCTAAGCGAAATAAGTCAATCAGAGAAAGACAATTATCATATGATCTCACTGATATTAGGAATTTGAGAAAGAAGGCAGAGGATCATAAGGGAAGGGGGGCGGGAAATGAAACAAGAGGAAACCAGAAAAGGAGACCATAAAAAGACTCTAAATTTCAGAAAACAAACTGAGGGTTGCTGGAGGGGACGTGGGTCAGAGGGATGCATTGGCTGGGTGATGGACATTGGGGAGTGTATATGCTATGGTGAGCGCTGTGAATTGTGTAAGACTGATGAGTCACAGACCTGTACCACTGCAGCAAATAATACATTATATGTTAATAAAAACTTTTTTAAAAATGAGGTCTGATGAGATAATGAACTAAAGTGTGGGTTGCACTGCCCATGTTGACATTGAAGTCATCTGTGATGATAACAACACTAACAGTGAAGAAGATCACCATGAACTGGATGCCAAAGTCTTCAGTGAATGTAGAGGAATGTCTGGGGGCCAGCACACACTGTATCGAGGAAGAATAGAGTGTGGTGAGAAATCATAGAAGCCTCAGAGAAGTAGGGCTTTGTATCATATGGATGGAGTCTGTTACCTGCAATGAGGAGCAATATGGATGCTCAAGTAGGCAGAGGCAGGCAGAGAGGAGGAAGCAGGCTTCCCGCTGAGCAGAGAGCCCGATGCGGGGCTCGATCCCAGGAACCTGAGACCCGAGCCGAAGGCAGAGGCTTAGCCCATTAAGCCACCCAGGTGCCCCTGAGTGAGGGTTTCTGACCAACAAGACATGATGTTATATAGTGAGGTAGAGTGTGATCCCCAAATGCTCTGTGTTTTATACCAAAGTTAGTATCTGCATGGTGATGGGGGACTACTGGAGGATTTTAAGCAAGTGAATGGTATGATTAATTCTCCTAAAGAGCTGTTCTCAGTGAGGTTGGTTTTTGGCATGTGCACTTTGCTTACATTGAGGAACATCATAAAAATCTGCTGTTATATTCATTGTAGGGATGCCCTAAAAGATAATATTTTGTTTAAGAAATCTCACATAAGCAATTTCTAGCCAATCAGCTTTGATTCTTTTTAGGAAGTACTGTGGTATGTTTTCACTTTGTGGATGATATGAACATGACTTATTTCTCTTTTTTTAATGGACACTGTGACTATCAGAGCCTTACAATTTTAAGCCTTATATCTTTTCATCACGACTTTCTTTGTGACCTTGTATTTTGTTTAGAGATGGTTTTCTTGGTTATTTTAAAAACTATATATTTTACTTTCCTTATAAGCATTCTTTTAATTTGCCTCAAGTTCTATGTGAAATGAAATGGGAGGATGAACTCACAAGTAAATAAGACATGGTCATATTTGCTTTCTTTGAATCATCACCTTCAGGGTGACAGAGTTTGAGGTGGAGAGGAGGGGGTTATTAGAGGCAGAGAGGCTAATTTGAAGGCTTTTCTGAAAGTCCAAGGAAAAAAATGAGGGGGAGGGCTGAACCAAGGCAATGGTAATGGGGATGAAAAAAAAAAGTGGGGGAAGTGGATCTGAGAGACATTAAGAGATAGAATTGAAAGGATTGGTAATGGATAGGATGTTATATGAGGAGCGGGTAGGTGACAAGAGGTAGGCAGTGTCTAGAATGATTCTGAAGTTTCTACCATGTTTGCTTAGATGGCAGGTGGGGATCATATGTTCACCCAATATGAAAGTCGGAAAGAGAACCAGGGTGTGTAGGTAAAGGTGACGAGCAATGTGGGACATCCAGGGGTACATGACCATCACAGTTGGTATGGAAGTTGGAAGGAAATCTGTGATGGAGAGAAAAGCTTGGATTTCATAGGAGTGAACATGCTTTCCTGTAGAGTGTGTCAGAGAAGAGCAAAAGCAAAGGAAGGACGCAGGTCAGAGTTCAGATGGTTATCACTTAACAATCAGGGAGAGGAGGTAGAACTGGCAAACTAAAATGAAAAAGAAAAATAGGAGAAAAGGATGAGTAGAGGGACCTGGGGACTAAAGAGAAGGGTGTTTAAGAGGACAGCTGTGTAGGGGCGCCTGGGTGGCTCAGTCCGTTAAAGCCTCTGCCTTCCGCTCAGGTCATGGTCCCGGGGTCCTGGGATTGAGCCCTGCATTGGGCTCTCTGTTCAGCGGGGAGCCTGTCCCCTGCCCTCACCCCGCCTGCTTCTCTGCCTACTTGTGATCTCTGTCAAATAAATAAATAAAACCTTAAAGAAAAAAAAAGAGGACAGCTGTGGGCAACTTCATCCAGTGGTGCTGGTGAGGGCAGGAAAGATGAGGACTGGAAAGTACGCTTGTTTAGTCAGGACTGGGAAACAACTGGTGACTTGAGTGGAGGCATTCAGTCCTTCATTACTCAATGCATTCAAGTGACTGGTATGCACTACACTTTACTCACACAGTAATGACTGATTGAATGTGGTAGAGTTAAGAGTCATTTGGGTATAAGGAAGCTTAAGTCATGAAAATGGAGAATCGTGGAAGGAAAAAGTGAGGTGGGAAGGCAAGCCCAACCTAGAAGCATAATCTAATAAACAAAAGTGCTAGCTGTTGCTGTTGTTCTAATAGAAAATCACCAGAGCAAGTTATAGTGCACTGAGTTGGATGGTGACATTGCAATATTGTGGAAGAATGAAACAAAATTCTTTATGGACTGTGTTTAAATCAGAGAAAACAGGCCAAGGTGTCCATGAACATCAATAAAGCTTTATAACAGTACAATTCATTACCATTGTTTGGATGAATATTGTAATAATTACACACTTTTTACATTATGAAAATAAGTCATAAATAGTGTAAAAATAATTCTGAAGATCAACTTCTCACAAACTAGGAACCCTGAAAACAAGTTAAAAAAGCAAATAAAAACAAATTAGAAACTGAACACAATGCAATTATCTCCAAACTGCACATCAAAAACCGCATGTCTTTTGATTCAGCAATGTCAGCTGGAGAAATTATAATGAAATTGAAATAAGAAATCAAACAGAGAGCATTCAAGCTTTCAGTTATGTACACTATAGAGAAAAACAGGTTTGTGCCATATTTACAGTGATAAGACACAACATATTCTTAGAATAATCAATTACATGAGACTGGCCCACAAAATGTTAAGAAAAATATGCAGTGTAATGCTTGCCAAAATATTTTTTTTTGCATTTTCCTCTTATTTTGTATTCACGTGATTTTTTTTGGCAATATAAAAATAGCTGCACATAGAGATGAACTTTAAAATGTAAAAAATACAAATAAAAATATAATATTTTCTAATGGAAAATCAGATACATACATCTTTTTAAAATGTTATTAAGTCGCATGAAACATTTACAACAGTATAAAGAATATTCACATAAATGTCAACAATAGGTAAGACATTCTTTTGTGAATCCAATTTATTAATATTTCTGAGATATGTGAGAATATCTACTACATTTTGAGAAATGTTGGTACTTTATCGATAAATCAAACACAACAGATCAGGTTGAAAAAATCTTCCTATTCCCCAAAGGACAGTTCTGTCAATAAAGCAGCATTGGGAATCTTATGCATTTAAACACATTTAAAATATCAGAAATACCATTAAAATGTTTCAGCATTGGATTAGCAAAACAAAATCCACCAAAACTTTAAGTTGGAAGCTTATTTCTGCTATGGCATAAAGTAAATCTAGCCAATATGAAAAAAGGGGAGAAGTAGAGATGGAAGTTCCTCACATTTTAAAATAATTTTAGCAGAATCATAATTGATCAGATATGTTAATTCCACTAGAAATGAACGATTTTTTAATTGCCAGAATCACAGGTGCTTGTTCTTAATTATTATTTTTGAGAACATAAGATTAGGTTGCTATGGACTTGATTTTACAGAGATAGCAGAGTTTTTTTTTATTTGTTTTGGTAGAAATTTAAAAAGTTCATTTTAGTAATGCTAATTATTAATATAACTTGGTTATGAAGACATAGAGAAAAACAAGGTTTCAAATATCAATCTCTGCATGTTCCTATGATTGCTTACTAGAAAATTAAAATACCACCTGTTATTCAAGCATAAATTATTTCTGGGTAAGATAATATATAGTGGCAAAAAAAAGGATGAAAAGCAGTATTAGCTTTTTATGGTACAATAGTAATATTAAAAAAACCTTGGAAAATTAAACACATTTTTAAGTGATAAAAACATAAGATACTGGACAATTTTTCCATAGGTCTTGACACGCTGATTTGACCATTTTCCAAACTAGTAGATATATGTATATGGTGTAGACAGAGGACCTGTAGTATGAACTACAGAAGCATATGTTCTTACTGTCCCATCAGAACATCATGGACAGAAAGTAAATTCAAGAACAGATTTTTTTTGTTTTTGGTAGAAATCCAAGATATTCTTATGTTTTCTATAAAATCAAACAAGAAAGAAAAATCCTCCAGGATAGCTTCTCATAATGAAAATGAAAGCTAGAATAAAAATGGGGCATATTTGTGTGTCAAGTACTCTATGAATGTGTTAGACTTATTTAACATCAGTTTTGTCAGATTTCATCAAATGAAATAAGCTAAAAAAAATGAGGATGAAAGTTGGTAAAGGCATATGGTATATGCAATGAACATGAAATAAAAGGATCCATGATCCAAGTAAACACACATCATCTCTAGGTACATTGTTTTGTTTTACATTAGGAAAGACTGGTCACTGAAACATATTACAGCAAATTCATGAACTTTAAAAATAAAATCACACACTAACAGTTTAGGAATGCTATTAGACAGAAAAATGAAATTATCCATAGTAGAGTTGCATTGTCCATAAAGAAAAAAATGCATTAGCACCAACATGAATGGAAAAAAATTTTAAAGCTAAAACACATACCAATTTGGCATCCTTAAAAGATGCTTATCAGAAATAGAAGTAGCTCTTGACTTATTTCTAATGTATCTTTCACATATTTTTTCTCAATCTTCTATCCAATAATATAAAGAGTTGGAAATCTTGAAGAAAACTAGATATCTGCCAACACATATACCAGCAGACATAAGTTATTAGTTCATTCAGCAATATTTGAGGATTCTCTATATTGATGACAAAATTGATGACTGGAAATATTTTAGTAACTAGAAGTTTAAGATTATCCATGGTGGTTAAGACCTAATAATTCCACTGAAAAAGGAGAGTACTATCATCTCTTTGTTTTTCTCAAGGAAACTAATGTAATAGGAGTCTACAGCTTCTCTTACTCATAGTATAAAAATCAATGTCAAATCAGTTGTAGAGCAAAAAACCCAACATAACCTAGGACAGAAGAGTATTCTTAAAGGGTTATGTTCAAAAAAAAATTTTTTTGTGTGTATAGTGTTTCTCCATGATGTTGAGGTATTTTGTTTTGAAGCTGCGCAAGTTTTCAATAGTGATTCATCTCAACACTTCTTTCTACTGGAGGAGTAGAAAGAAAGATAGAAATATAGCCACCAGATTTTTCTCAAGACACCGCTGCTTGTTTTCCTGAAGAGACAGTAGTTCTACCTGCTTTGGTTCATTTTTCCAAACCATGTAAGACAAATCTTTTCAGACACTGAACAATACTTTTTCCTAACCATGTCAAACAAGAGATGGTTGGAAAATAAAGGCCCTATATTGTTTTAAAAATGCCGAACTGGCCTCATGTGTGGAATGTTACTAGAAATGTTACCAATTAGATTGATCTAATAATTTGGACATCTTTCCAATCTCAGAAACTTATTAGAAATAAAAAGAAGGCATTTTGTATAATTGAACATTTGGTTGTAGGATATGAAAGAGATCCCAAGCATCTTAAGATCTTTGTCTTATAGCCACATCTTAACTGTTGTCACTGTAAGTCAGTGATGAGCTAATTTTCCTCTGGTGGTGAAAATTTGTGAATGGAGCTAGAAATTTTCCCACAAAATGGCATTAAGTCAGGAGAGAAAGTATATTGTCCTATGGGCTGAAAGAGTGACTACTCTTGATGGTGTTTCCCTTAATGTAACCCTTCACTCAGAATAAGCATTTCAAAACATATTGCCAACTCTTTACTGTGCAAAGAAATGCTCGGTCTAATACAATTAAGTTTTGAGCAAGTAGATGAAAAATATTCTATGGCAACTATATTTCACAGCTTTCTGACACACAGATTTGGTCTGTGCATAAGATAAACATTTAGAAATGTAAAAAAAAAGATAAAGAAATCTAAATATGGGCAAAACTTAGATCTAAATAGAATGATAAGAAATAGAAATGAGTTAATACTATCAAATGTGACCAAATCTTGACTTAACTGATGATCACTATGTAAGTTACAGTCATCATATGAAAAAAGTCAAAAAGAACTCAAGAAATTTCTTGACTTTGATACTTTACAATGACCGAACTGAAAGCAGTTTCTTTTATATTCTCTTGAGTTATTCAGAACAAGAGAGAAGTTAGTAAAGTTAGCTTGACTACTGCTACCAAGTTATTAGGATTTGAAGATCTTCTTTTTAAAAATTTTACAAAACAAATGTGACAAAAACTGAAACAAATATTTTCTTAATATTCCTGGGACTAGAAAAGAAAAGCATAAACAAAGAATGAAAAATATCTTTCTGTTTCTAGAACTTCGTAAAAAATGTTTGAAATGGGTTGGATCTCGGAAGGAAGGAGAGCATCAGCTTCGATAGAGCTTGTAGGGCGTGGTCCCCCACAATTTCAGAAGAGGTTATTTCAGCCAACCTATTCTCAGGAGTGGTACCCCTTCTCTTTGGTGGGATATACGCATCCTTTGTCTGCAGGGACAGGGGCTGACATTCCAAGAATCTCCTGCCCAAAAGAAGTGCTATATGCCTCTGTCAGTTTCCAAAAGCACCCATATTAACACTTGTTGGAATTCAGTTTATTTTTTTAAAAAGTCTGTTGTTCTGGGTGCCCCCGTGTGTAAACCTCTTTCCTACTTGGTCACAGGAGAGACAGCGCAGGATGCCGAACTGGTCCTCTTCCCTTTTCTTCACTGCCAAGGGCAGCCCAAGGAAAAAGAGTGGTAGCAACCAGCTCAACCCCTTGATAGTTCAACCAAGGTGGCCATGTGAGCCCTCGATCCTGGAAGCTGGAGGTCTGCAGTCGGGACTGCAACGCCCTCAAAATACAAGACCATTTGTGTGTGTGCTCTCCGCCACCTTATCTCTTTTTGGCAATAAGCCATGGTGTAACCCCCTTGAGATGACAAAAGAAATAAAAGCTCAGATGTGATCAAAGGACTCATCAAGTGGCATGCTAGCGTCTGAATGACAAGCAGGCTTGGCACACAGTCATGCTTTTTTTGTTAGTTTCAGCGGGCGGTATGGGCACGAAGCAATGCTAACAGTGAAGGTGAGTAGGGATGTGATGGTAGGTTCTGAAATCAGTTAGTTAGTATAGTACATTTTCATAGTTTTGAGTCCATATTTGGTCACAATTTCATGTAAACTATTTCATGGAGCTTTTTGTCCATGCAATTAGCAAGTCCGAAGTCAGAAAAGAGCAAAAACTATCATTCTGTATCACTGATGTGTCCATTTAAATACATATCTTCACATAAGATAAAGAGATACTGATTTATATTTTTTTGCAGGCTTCTCACTGGTTTCACATATTGCCCAATTTCAGATGTAAGTGGAGAAAGGATGGACATGTGTACTACTGCAAACAGGAAGAAGCAGCTCTATGTAAACATATCTCAGACTTGTAAAATTTGCAACTCGATTTTCAGCTATAAATATAAAAAGTGGACCATTATATATACAACTTCATGCTCGGAAGGTTAGATTCATCACTGCAGAAAAACAAACAACAGAAAAGACATACGTAGAATTAGTGGTCTAGAATAAAAATCCCAAATTAACATTTATTTTAAGAAAATTGGTAGAACCCTGAATACAGCGTTTGTTTTTTTTTTAATTAATGAGCCAAATGATGTGTGTCCCAGACATTACTTTCCTAGAACTCCAGGGTGTTATTAAAATTTCCATCCTGGGTTCAACCCACATTTCTTTTTCCCCACTGAGAAATTAGTGGTGTTTGTCTTAGTAATGATTCTGGGAAAGCAGAAAATTAGGATTTTCTCACACATGTGCCATAATTAAAATACATGTCCTATACTTATATGATCTTCTCCAAACATTAAAAGCCACTGGGAAAAAGGCTGAGGATTCTGTCCTCGGTGGCATTGTTTACTTACCCAACCTGACTACAGTACTACTCTCCTTCTGCTCTTATCTCCTCTTGGCTTTGGCTAGCCCTGCTCTGCAGCCAGTATGCCAGGTACACCTGCCTCTTCTCAGGTCTTCAAACCCTACTGGAGATCTAAGGTGCTCTAAGGTACTGTAAATCTCTACTTGCTCATTCTGAAGTGCCATAATTATTAAGGTTTTCCTAGAACTAAAGTTAAGTCTGAAAGAACTGGGGGGCAATGGTCTTTCAGATACATACTTACAGAGCAGATCTTGGGGACTTTGACTTTTACTCAACAAACAAAACAAAACAAACCCAATGAGAAAAGTAGAAAGCCCAGTTCATTAGTTAAAAATATTTGTTTTTCTCGCTCCAAGAAAAATAGATGCTATGTGAGGTGGGATTAAGAGGCTAGGTACTGGGGAGGAGTCAAGATGGCGGAGAAGTAGCAGGCTGTAACGACATCAGGCAGCAGGAGATCAGCTAGATAGCCTATCAAACCATTCCGAACACCTACAAATCCAACAGGAGATCGAAGAGAAGAAAAACAACAATTCTAGAAACAGAAAATCGACCACTTTCTGAAAGGTAGGACCAGCGGAGAAGTGAATCCAACGTGACAGGAAGATAGACACCAGGGGGAGGGGCCGGCTCCCGGCAAGCGGCGGAACAAAGGAGCACAAAATCACGATGTTTAAAAGTCTGCTCCAGGGAGGGACATCGCTCCAGAGGCTAAACTGGGGTGAAGACCTCATGGGGACAGCGTGGACTCAGGTCCTGCGGGGTCACAGAAGGATCGGGGGTGTCTGAGTGTCACAGAGCTCACAGATATTAGAGCAGGGAAACCGGCTGCGGAGACAGAGCCGAGGTCTCCTAGAGCAGTGGTCTGTGATAAGGGCCGGTGCTCTGTGACACGGGCTGGTGCTCTGTGACACGGGCCGGTGCTCTGTGCGAGGGGTCCCCACAAGATCCGGGGAGAATCCGACCCGGAAGAGCTCAGGGATCTACGGGGTTCGGAGACTCCAGGTGGGACTCTGCCAGAGACAGAGACGCTTGGTCACAGGCTGGGTGAGCTCGGAGCTCCCAGAAGCCAGTGAGACGGGACTGATTACGCACGATTTTCTCCGAGCGCGGTCTCCGAGCACGAATGGAGGCTGGGAAGACGGGAGTGATTAAACGCTTTTCTCTGAAGGCGCACTGAAGACTGGGGCCCCTAGCACTCGGCTCCTCCGAACCAGAGATTGGGAGGCCACCATTTTCATTCCCGTCCGCCAGAACTCTATGGAAAGCGTTCAGGGAACAAAAGCTCCCGAAAGCGAACCTGAGAGGATTACTTAGCCCAGCCCCTGGTAAGGGCGGTGCAACTCCGCCTGGGGCAAAGACACTTGAGAATCACTACAACAGGCCCCTCCCCCAGAAGATCAAAGAAATCCAGCCAAGACCAAGTTCACTTAACAAGGAGAACAGCGGATTCTTATCTGGACAAAATGACAAGGCGGAAAAACTCACCACAAAAAAAAGAGCAGGAGACAGGACCGAAGGCTAGGGACCTAATCAATACAGACATTGGTAATATGTCAGATCTGGAATTCAGGATGACGATTCTCAAGGTTCTAGCCGGGCTCGAAAAAGGCATGGAAGATATTAGAGAAACCGTGTCAGGAGAAATAAAAGCCCTTTCTGTAGAAATAAAAGAACTAAAGTCTAATCAAGTTGAAATAAAAAAAGCTATTAATGAGGTGCAATAAAAAATGGAGGCTCTTACTGCTAGGATAAATGAGGCAGAAGAAAGAATTAGTGATATAGAAGACCAAATGACAGAGAATAAAGAAGCTGAGCAAAAGAGAGGCAAACAACTACTGGACCACGAGGAGAGAATACGAGAGATAAGTGATACCATAAGACGAAACAACATTAGAATAATTGGGATTCCAGAAGAAGAAGAAAGAGAAATAGGAGCAGAAGGTATACTGGAGAGGATTATTGTAGAGAATTTCCCTAATATAGCAAGGGGAACAAGCATCAAAATCCAGGAGGTGCAGAGAACACCCCTCAAAATCAATAGGAATCGGTCCACACCCCGCCATCTAATAGTAAAATTTACAAGTCTTAGCGACAAAGAGAAAATCCTGAAAGCAGCCCAGGACAAGAAGTCTGTAACATACAATGGTAAAAATATTAGATTGGCAGCAGACTTATCCACAGAGACCTGGCAGGCCAGAAAGAACTGGCATGATATATTCAGAGCACTAAACGAGAAAAACATGCAGCCAAGAATACTTTATCCAGCTAGGTTATCATTGAAAATAGAAGGAGAGATTAAAAGCTTCCAGGACAAACAAAAACTGAAAGAGTTTGTAAACACCAAACCAGCTCTACAGGAAATATTGAAAGGGGTCCTCTAAGCAAAGAGAGACCCTAAAAGTATTACCAGAAAGGAACAGAGACATTATACAGTAACAATCACCATACAGGCAATACAATGGCACTAAATTCATATCTCTCAATAGTTACCCTGAATGTAAATGGGCTAAATGCCCCAATCAAAAGACACAGGGTTTCAGAATGGATAAAAAAACAAAACCCATCCATATGCTGCCTACAAGAAACTCATTTTAGACCTGAAGACACCTCCAGATTGAAAGTGAGGGGGTGGAAAACCATTTACCATGCTAATGGACATCAGAAGAAAGCTGGGGTGGCAATCCTTATATCAGATCAATTAGATTTTAAGCCAAAGACTATAATAAGAGATGAGGAAGGACACTATATCATACTCAAAGGGTCTGTCCAACAAGAAGATCTAACAATTTTAAATATCTATGCCCCTAACATGGTAGCTGCCAACTATATAAACCAATTAACAACAAAATCAAAGAAACACATTGACAAGAATACAATAATAGTTGGAGACTTTAACACACCCCTCACTGAAATGGACAGATCATCCAAGCAAAAGATCAACAAGGAAATAAAGGTCTTAAATGACACACTGGACCAGATGGACATCACAGACATATTCAGAACATTCCATCCCAAAGCAACAGAATACACATTCTTCTCTAGTGCCCATGGAACATTCTCCAGAATAGATCACATCCTGGGTCATAAATCAGGTCTCAACAGGTATCAAAAGATTGGGATCATTCCCTGCATATTTTCAGACAACAATGCTCTGAAGCTAGAACTCAATTACAAGAGGAAATTTGGAAAGAGCACAAATACATGGAGACTCAACAGCATCCTTCTAAAAAATGAATGGGTCAACCAGGAAATTAAAGAAGAATTGAAAAAAACCATGGAAACAAATGATAATGAAAACACAACCATCCAAAATCTGTGGGACACAGCAAAGGCAGTCCTGAGAGGAAAATATATAGCGATACAAGGCTATCTCAAGAAACAGGAAAGGTCTCAAATACACAACCTAACCCTACACCTAAAGGAGCTCGAGAAAGAACAACAAAGAAAGCCTAAACCCAGCAGGAGAAGAGAAATAATAAAGATCAAAGCAGAAATCAATGAAATAGAAACTAAAAAAACAATAGAACAAATCAATGAAACTAGGAGCTGGTTCTTTGAAAGAATTAATAAGATTGATAAACCCCTGGCCAGACTTATCCAAAAGAAAAGAGAAAGGACCCAAATAAATAAAATCATGAATGAAAGAGGAGAGATCACAACCAACACCAAAGAAATACAAACAATCATAAGAACATATTATGAACAACTCTATGCCAACAAATTTGACAATCTGGAAGAAATGGATGCTTTCCTAGGGACATATAAACTGCCAAAACTGAACCAGGAAGAAATAGAAAACCTGAATAGGCCCATAACCAGTAAGGAGATTGAAACAGTCATCAAAAATCTCCAAACAAACAAAAGCCCAGGGCCAGATGGCTTTCCAGGGGAATTCTACCAAACATTTAAAGAAGAATTAATTCCTATTCTCCTGAAACTGTTCCAAAAAATAGAAATGGAAGGAAAACTTCCAAACTCATTTTATGAGGCCAGCATCACCTTGATCCCCAAACCAGACAAGGATCCCATCAAAAAAGAGAATTACAGACCGATATCCTTGATGAACACAGATGCGAAAATTCTCACCAAAATACTAGCCAATAGGATCCAACAGTACATTAAAAGGATTATTCACCACGACCAAGTGGGATTTATTCCAGGGCAGCAAGGTTGGTTCAACATCTTCAAATCAATCAATGTGATACAATACATTAACAAAAGAAAGAACAAGAACCATATGATACTCTCAATAGATGCTGAAAAAGCATTTGACAAAGTGCAACATCCCTTCCTAATCAAAACTCTTCAAAGTGTAGGGATAGAAGGCACATACCTCAATATTATCAAAGCCATCTATGAAAAACCCACTGCAAGTATCATTCTCAATGGAGAAAAACTGAGAACTTTTCCGTTAAGGTCAGGAACTCGGCAGGGATGTCCGCTATCACCACTGCTATTCAACATAGTACTAGAAGTCCTAGCCTCAGCAATCAGACAACAAAAAGAAATTAAAGGCATCCAAATCGGCAAAGAAGAAGTCAAACTATCGCTCTTTGCAGATGATATGATACTATATGTGGAAAACCCAAAAGGCTCCACTCCAAAACTGCTAGAGCTTGTACAGGAATTCAGTAAAGTGTCAGGATATAAAATCAATGCACAGAAATCAGTTGCATTTCTTTATACCAACAACAAGACAGAAGAAAGAGAAATTAAGGAGTCAATCCCATTTACAATTACACCCAAAACCATAACATACCTAGGAATAAACCTCACCAAAGAGGCAAAGAATCTATACTCAGAGAACTATAAAGTACTCATGAAAGAAATTGAGGAAGACACAAAGAAATGGAAAAATGTTCCATGCTCATGGATTGGAAGAATAAATATTGTGAAAATGTCTATGCTACCTAAAGCTATCTACACATTTAATGCAATGCCTATCAAAATCCCATCCAATTTTTTCAAAGAAATGGAACAAATCATCCTAAAATTTATATGGAACCAGAAAAGACCTCGAATAGCCAAAGGAATATTGAAAAAGAAAGCCAAAGTTGGTGGCATCACAATTCCAGACTTCAAGCTCTACTACAAAGCTGTCATCATCAAGACAGTATGGTACTGGCACAAAAACAGACACATAGATCAATGGAACAGAATAGAGAGCCCAGAAATAGACCCTCAACTCTATGGTCAACTAATCTTCGACAAAGCAGGAAAGAATATCCAATGGAAAAAAGACAGCCTCTTCAACAAATGGTGTTGGGAAAATTGGTCAGCTACATGCAGAAAAATGAAATTGGACCATTTCCTTACACCACACACGAAAATAGACTCAAAATGGATGAAGGACCTCAACGTGAGAAAGGAATCCATCAAAATCCTTGAGGAGAACACAGGCAGCAACCTCTTCGACCTCAGCCGCAGCAACTTCTTCCTAGGAACAACGCCAAAGGCAAGGGAAGCAAGGGCAAAAATGAACTATTGGGACTTCATCAAGATCAAAAGCTTTTGCACAGCAAAGGAAACAGTCAACAAAACCAAAAGACAACTGACAGAATGGGAGAAGATATTTGCAAACGACATATCAGATAAAGGGCTAGTATCCAAAATCTACAAAGAGCTTAGCAAACTCAATACCCAAAGAACAAATAATCCAGTCAAGAAATGGGCAGAGGACATGAACAGACATTTCTGCAAAGAAGACATCCAGATGGCCAACAGACACATGAAAAAGTGCTCCACATCACTGGGCATCAGGGAAATACAAATCAAAACCACAATGAGATACCACCTCACACCAGTCAGAATGGCTAAAATGAACAAGTCAGGAAATGACAGATGCTGGTGAGGATGTGGAGAAAGGGGAACCCTCCTACACTGTTCGTGGGAATGCAAGCTGGTGCAACCACTCTGGAAAACAGCATGGAGGTTCCTCAAAAAATTGAAAATAGAGCTACCTTATGACCCAGCAATTGCACTACTGGGTATTTACCCTAAAGATACAAACGTAGTGATCCAAAGGGGCACGTGTACCTGAATGTTTATAGCAGCAATGTCCACAATAGCCAAGTTATGGAAAGAACCTAGATGTCCATCAACAGATGAATGGATAAAGAAGAGGTGGTATATATATACAATGGAATACTATGCAGCCATCAAAAGAAATGAAATCTTACCATTTGCGACGACATGGATGGAACTAGAGCGTATTATGCTTAGTGAAATAAGTCAACTGGAGAAAGACAACTATCACATGATCTCCCTGATATGAGGAAGTGGAGATGCAGCGGGGGTGGGGGTTAAGGTGGTAGGAAAAGAAAAAATGAAACAAGATGGGATCGGGAGGGAGACAAACCAAAAGAGACTCTTAATGTCATAAAAGAAACTGAGGGGGTTGGGGGGAGGGGGGTTGGGAGAGGGTGGTGGGGTTACATTATATGTTTAAATAAAAAGCTTAAATTAAAAAAAAAAAAGAGGCTAGGTACTTTGTGATCTGTGGAGATGGAGTTTGCCCAATGTTTTCTGCATGTCATGTCAACACCAGAGAATGTGCTTACGGAAGTATTCTTTTCCCCAAACTCTCACTTAGCTTGAAATTCAAACAGATATATATTTTTGAGTACCAATGTTTTTTTAAAAAATCTAAGGAATTTAAAGATTCTTTTTTTTCTTCTTTAGGATTTTAAAATTTAACAAAAAAAAGTCTGTTTTTTGCTGCAAACCTGTCATGCCTACCTCACAAAATAAATTTCAGTGATACATTAAAAAATATAAATAAATAAATGAATAAAATATGAATAAATAAAGTAATCTGGTAAATAAAATATATGAAGCCTATAGGTATTTTCCTATTATATAGTTTTTAATCTTTGGATGAGGATAGAGAACTTTAATAGCCTGAAAGTACTTTCTTTTCTAAAAATATTTTATTTATTTATTTGAGAGAGAGAGAGAGCACAAGAATGGGATGAGGGACAGAGGAAAAGCAGACTCCCCACTGAGCTGGGAGATGGACGTGGGGCTCAATCCCGGAACCCTGGGACCATGACCTGAGAAAAAGGCACTTAACTGACTGAGCTACCTAGGCGCCCCTGAAAGTACTTTTTAAAACATAATTTCTGCCATTTATTCACTGTACAAATTATACTGTGAACTAGTAAATCATTATTCTTCGAAGTTTAGAAAACAGAGCTATGTCTAGAAAGAAAAGTCATTTAAACAAATATCAGTTTTGCATGAAAAAATTAGTATTGAGAGTAGTATGACAAAGGAGACTTGCTCATTAATCACAGTAATTTATGTTGCTACTGCATTCTAAATTTTCAAACATTTATCACTGTGCTCTAGAGGCTAGTACAACAATGTTTAAAAGGGTAATTCATGTAGAATAGGACTAACTGAAAGTAATCTGCTAGCCTTCCTTAAAAAGTATTAAAAAATCATTTAAAATAATTTGAGATAGCTGATTTGACCATATAAGAGATTTTAGAACATTTTATTTTTCTAATTGTTTCTTTCTTCTTCCTCTTCTTCCTCTTCTTCTTCCTCTTCCTCCTCTCCCCCTTCCCCTTCTCCTCCTTCTCCTTCTCCTTCTTCTTCTTCTTCGTCTTCTTCTTCGTCTTCTTCTTTTTGGAGTGAGGAGGTGTTGGGCCAAGCTTATCATGATTTGCATTTGTTTGTGTTGGGGAGTGTGGTAAGCAAGACTGAAGTTTTTTTATTGAGTTCTTCACATAAGAAGATGTTAGAGGGGCGCCTGGGTGGCTGAGTCAGTTAAGTGTCTGACTCTTAATTTCAGCTCAGGTCATGATCTCAGGGTCATAATCTCAGGGTTGTTCGATGGAGCCCCATGACAGGCTCTGATCTGGGTATGGACCCTGCCTGAGATTCTTTCTCTCCCTCTCCCCCTGTCCCTTCCTCCTCTTCCCCACATTCTCTCACTGTCAATCTCTCAAAAAAAGAAGTTGTTAGATTTAAGAAATCCTTAATCCTATGTAGAATATAGTGTCTATCCTGTGGAAAAATGAGTCCTTAAAAGGGCAATTTCTGATTTTCTAATGCTATTCATATTAATACTAGGTTTGGCCATTTCATGAACCAAAAAGATGAGTCCTTTCTTGGTGCCATGATTACTACGCCCTCACAAAAAGGAAATGATTTAGAAGCAGCCAATAATTAAGTAAACCCAAGTTCTGAGTTCTATCAGAAGGCTGGATAAAGTAAGCCTTTCAACATTTCCCTCTATGTAAAGTGTATCTAGGATGGTATTAAAAAATCATTACAGTATTAGATTACAGGCCAATGGTTAAAGAGTACCTGGTAATTCCAGCTCAGGATGGTATTCAAGATTCTAAGAACAGGGGTTCTGACGGTGAAAGGATACTTTTCTCAGGTGAAGAAGAATATGATAGGCCCACCTTCCTGAGAACCCCTTGACCCCAGCTGTGATTGAGCTACTTCTCTGACAGGCTGAGAGCGAGTATGGGGAGCTGCTAACTAAATGACACTCCTGACAGAGAAGGTTTCTTTGCTGGGTGGGGGGACTCAGCTAGGTGGGAGAGTGAGTTACACAGGATCCCCTCACCAGCGGAGCTGAGGAGATAAGACACACCACAGACTCAAGTTTCCCTTCATCTCTCTGCAATCCTAGAGTTCTGTGCAGTCATGCTAATAAGGCATACCTATCAAAAGTTACTCAATAAGCCAAACAGTGTTAGAGAAAAAACTTCAAAACGATCAAAGTAGCATGATACTCCCCCCTGGCTCATGTTTCCATGTGTGGATTTCCTTTACCCACTAGTAGCATATATGCACAGTTCTTTATATAATTAAGTCCACACCATTATTGTACAAAGGGTTGGTATCCTTGGATTAGGATGGCGCCAGGAGACCTCTTCCCTGTTTCAAGTTCTACCATTGCTTTCCACCGCCCACTTCTGGTTTTGCTGGGTATTGGCTCTTGCCCCTGGAAGTTACTTAACCTCTCTGAGCTTCAGTTTCTTCATCAGTGTCACTGAAGATAATAACACCCTCCACGGTTATTGCAAAAATTAAGTAAAATGCTATCCCCTGTATGAAAGGGCTCCTCATACAGCCTTTGTACAGAGAAGGCTTGCTATGAAGTTCCCTTCCATACTCAATATATACAAAGTGACCATGGGTAGCCATATGAAGAGGCTAGAATAAATGGATATCATAGAAACACCAACTTAAATATAAACAGATTCTCCTAAATAAATGATCACTGAAGAAAAAAAAAAACATGCTTACACTTTCTGCTTTCTCAGCCTCATGATTAATATTGGCAGGGTTCTACCATGTATTTGCATGTCTGCTTACATAATTGAATGAAATAGAAAAAGAACCACAATTAAGAATATTTTTAAATAGTAGGTGGACAAGGAGTTTATATAAGCAAACCATTGTCAAGATGCACTGCCCCTTTCCATTCCACAGAAAAGATTAGATAGGGAAGGTTTCCAAGTTACAGTGTTTGTTAAGAACTGTTTTCACTCATCGGTTTAGGAGGAAATCAGCAGTAAACATATTAATCAAAATATATTCTGGACACAGAATCTTTTGCTTTCTAATACCCGAACAACATTCAGGAATGTCAATTTCAAAAGATCTATTCTAAAAGGAAAAAACCAGGCCAGGGGAAGAGATAGGAGGAGTGCTTCTTTTAGAAATAATTCTGTAAAGCCTACCTTTTGCCAACAGCCAGGCATGGGTAATCCATCTGGCCCCTGTTTTAAAGAGAACAGTAAGAATTCCTCAGATTCCACAGAAGTGAACACACATCAAAATTCACATGCTCAGAAGCTTAAAATACGGATTTCTACCCACTAGGTGCCTGTGGTCATAGGCATTTTTTTCTAGTTATAGAATACCCAACATTAGGTAAAAGGAAGAAAATTCAAATGCTTTTTAGAGTGAGAACACATTTTGAAAATGCATATAGAGAAAATTATGCCTAATTTTGAAAAAATAATTTACAAAGCATAGGGGCCTACTCAGCTCTACCTTTAGCTAAGCAATCTGTACTATTCCTCTTAATTTTATTAAAACACATTTCCTAACTATCTTAATTAAATAACAAAACCAACTTCTCTTCCTGGTCACTGTGGTCTATGGTTGAATGTATGATAATGACGAATAATCCATAATGAACCATTTCTATCTGAAGTTTGTAGCTCTTCACATGCCAGTATCTTTTATTTTTCTGTATTAAAAGCCAATAAAGAAGAATGCATTCTATTAATTGAATTAAAAGACAGGCAGCCCATTTTTATCTTTATAGGAAGATGTTATCCATAGCATTCATCAATTTTTTAATTAAAAAGTCTTTAGAAGTCGGTTAACCAGTTCTGAGTCAACAAGGGATTCCTGAACGTTGCACTATTTACTTTCATTTAAAGTGCAAGCACTCTTCAGATACAAATGATAGAAAGAAGGCAGGAAGAGTCGATATATTGAGGCATGCTTGTGTTTTCCCCTGACAAAATGATTGCAAGGTATTTATTATTAACAACAAGCAAATAAAATAAAAGACTAGGCACCCAAATGGAGATTTTAAAATTGTAATTGTTTACCAAATACATGTTTTCATATAACCATAATCTCATAAAAGGTTTAAGAAATATAACATTATCTTTAAAAAATCATGCTTAACACTGAAGAATAATTTAAGAACATGCAGACCAAGTATAACAATCAATAAATATAAAACAACCCTAAAAAGTTTTCTTTTATACCTCAGAAAATATGAATATACTTTCTTTCTAAATGTAAAAAAAAAAAAAACCCACTTTGAAATAGCTTTATAAGGTATCTGGGAAAAACTTGGTAATGCCAGATTGGTACAAGGAGAGGATCACCCAGTAGAATTTTAGATTTTAGTATAAGGAGGACTTTGAGTTCATGCCAATGGGGATAGGGAGTTCTGTCTACTTTAGGAAAGTGAGTTTCAAAAGGAGAGACCATTACATTGAAAAGGTTATGTGACAAAGAAGAGGGTTGGGCTGCAGACTACTACCATCTTTAGAGCTCAGAGAAGTTTGATTTCCTTCCCTGTGGTCTCTTAACAGCATTCCCTTGAACTGGTTAAGTCTTGACCACAGAAGCTTAACTCTGTCAGTCTGGCCTTATTTACGGCCTGACAGAAAAGCAGCGGAAGAGGCAAAAGTACTTTTATTTCTCTCAGAGAAAAAGGAAAAAAAAAAAGGAGCCAAATTTAGGGATAGAACCCAAAGTTATGGCCTAGCAGTCCCTTTCCATGGAAGATTTTTATGTGATTTGAATGTCCTCTGTCAGTATTTATCAAACAGGTTAATATTCCCCAGAACACAGACATGGCAGTCAGGTGAGCTGTAAGGACAATGTCAGGAGGTTAATCGGCAGTCTTGGACGGAGAGGCGTGCCTGCTCTCTTCACTCTGCAGAGGTGCCGAGCGAGCTGTTCATGCACATGCATGTAGCGTGTTTATCATGTAAAGCTTGTTCCGCAAGTACCACTTTACACTGATAGAGATGAACATGTAATAAACAAAGGAAACGCATGCAGGGTGGTAGGAAAGAGAAATACTGTACCAATTGGCAAGGGGCATCCAGCCCATCCAGGCCAGGCTGGCCTGGCTCCCCTTTTTCCCCCTTAACGCCACGGAATCCCTGTTTGTAAAGATTAACTCACAATGTTACTAACACAAGAAATCACTTAGGCACAAATTCTGCTCAAGAAATAACTACGATACCGAACCGCTGGGAGAGGAGCAACTCTGAAGGACAAAGCAACATGGGCTGAAGCTGGTTGAAGTAAGAGCCCGACCTAGCCCCGGAGTCGGGCTTCCCGGGGAACACTGACTTTCTCTTTTGCATGGTGTGGGAGAGCACCAATTCCCCTTCAGAAGCTACAGTCAGGTTCCAGCTGCGGGTCAGAATCTGAGTGTTAAGAAGCCAAGCAGAGCTGGTGGCCAGAGACGGGGCGTGGATTATCCCGGGAGAGCCCGGGATAGATGCGTGTGGTCCCTCCAAGTCCCTGTGCAACCCCCCGCAGGCCGAGCCCCTGCCGTCACGCGTCCCTCCAGCTTGCTCTTCTCCCAGTTCATTCCTGCACACACGCTATCTGGAGACAGAGTTCCAGGAGTCAGACATACCAACGGGCAAGGTGCATCTAATCCAGGAGCACCCTGTTCTCCTTTCTCCCCTTTAGGCCCCTTTTTGCCTTTCTTTCCCTTTTCCCCCTGTGGATATAAGAGTTTAAATAAAAGACAGGTTTTATTGGGGGGGGGGATAATGGCGATTCAAAAGATGGTTTAGCCAATAAACGTCTGGAAGGGCATTTACCACTGCTTTCTCGTTTAGGTAAGGCATGATATTATATAAGATAACTTGGATTTTCAGAGTGATAGTGGATTCTGGGCAGTGATAGGTGGGATTTTACTTAAGATACTGGGCAGGACGAAAGAAGATTTAAAAAGCCGACACATCAAGGGCTGACTTAGACCCAGCGCGATAGTCTTGGCGCATGAGCTGTTTCCGCTGTAGATCGGGTGAGGATGACGGATACCAACTGTATGGGAGGCAGCCAGTGGTCCGTCAAATCTGGAGGAATAGTGAATTCCCAGTTTTCAATACCTTGTCAGCTTACTTTTTTCTAACCCTGTAACAGATGAAAGCTATGCTGAGCCAAACGAAAAGGACAGAATATTAACAGCTTCTATCTTTTGGAAATGTACTCAATTTTATAACATTTTTGGTAGCTCTCATTAAAAAAATATTCAGTATATTGAAATATGCTTCTGTGTTTATTTTTAACATTTTTTAGAAAACTAAAAGCAAATATTTGCTTTATTAAGTCAGGTAAACAAATTTTAAAAGTGCTAATACTTCTCAGAAATGCCAATTGGAGAAACAGACTTATTTATAAATCCAGGGATGTTCTTTAATTCACCCTTAAGATTTCATGCCAGGTGTTCACAATGGTAAATGGGTTTCCAGGTTACTCACAATCTAACAAAAGCAAAAAAAAAAAAAAAAAAAAAGTTCTGTTCAAGAGAGGAAAAGCAGTTTGGACTCAGTTGAGCTAATACTAAATATGAGATAGGCAGGATAATTACATAGTGGGAATGTAGCCATGGAAATTAGTATTTAGGAATCAAGGTAAAGGTTGTGGAAATCTGCATGGATCATGGGAATGGAGGAATTAAGGAAAGGAGGCAAAAGGAGGAGAAGGAAGGAAGGCACCTCAGCTGTTTCTTATTAACATAAATATCTCTGCATATTTATAGACAAGAAATTGGTGCTGTACAGAATACAAAATACTGTGCAATACATATTTAAATTAGTGTATTCATTCCACACTCAGGAAGGCAGTTACAATAAAAGTGAATAATTTCAGAAGCGAAACAACATGAATATTCAAAGACAGATACATAAGATATATATGAGATAAGAATCCAAATTAATGCATTCATTCTGACTGTGTGAGTGAAAGCTCCTCATTTATCTCCTGTGTGCCAAAAAGATTGCATCAGAAGGCTCAGAATCAAAAACACTTGGGTTTCTTGAATACTGGGGAAAGAGAGAAATTCTGTGTGGTCTATTAATCATGATCAAAGACGAAGATCTGAGAATCCAGGGTGAAATGAGAGCAGGTGTGACAGGAAGTAAGTGGGGAGGGGCGGTCAGGACTAAATTGCTCACTCATGCAAGATCCGTCAACATTCTCAGCAAATAACCTCAATGTCTCGATGTAAAATTGATTTAAACTTGTTTGGGTGAGCTCTTCCCTCCCAGGAGACAGTGGACTCTTCGTCACATAGGTGAGACGTGTTGGGTATTGATAATTTAGAATTCAATTCATTATTTGGAAAATCAACTGAAATTAGTCACTCCACAGAAAAGTGTGTCATATCAATGTTGACTCAGGTTATAGGAATCATTTTTCAGTAATATGTTAGCGGACCTCAAGCTTTATGGAAAACAGACACTATTATATGAAGAATAATGAATCAGTGTTATTATGAACCAACTTCATTTTGTCACAGTCAGTGATTAGCTATGCAACACAAAAGCATCTGCCCTTGTGCGTATGAGCACATGAGGGCTCTTGCTAATTTTTATCTTCCATGTCAAAGATTAATATACATAAACTGTTCACATTAGGATCTAATTTTCCTAAATATAAAACTTCTAATCATGGAATCTGAAATATGGAGGTATTTTTGTATGAGTGATTAACATTATTCTGAGGATTAAATTTATAGCTTTGTGTTTCCTTCAGTTATAATACTGATAATTTCGTCTTTGTTTGAAAGAGCATTTGTTTGAAAGAGCTCATAAAATAAGCATCTGCATAATGGTGACATATTTCTGAGTGAATAAGATTTTAGACTCCTACCACCCATTAAAAAAATATAAAATAAATGCCTATAATCTTTAAAGCACCCCCACCTTGGGCTAAAAGCTTACATGTACAATTGGTCTTAAATCAAAACATGTATATTTTACAGTTAGAATTTATAATTTGGAATAAGAAGGCTTTTTTATGTTTCACATTCTTTGTGAAATGGGGACAGTAACAGCACCAATCTCAGGCACTGGGGGGTGGGGAGGGGCTATGAGGATTAAAAGACTTAGTTTATGTAAAGCTTTTGGGGGAAACATGTAATAAGTGTTCAATAAACGTGATGTTGATAATAATGGTGACAGTGTTTTTATAATAACTGGTGACAGAAGCTCTCTTACCAGTGGGAAGCCAGGTAATGTCTAAAGTCTAAGGAACACACAGCAGGGTTAATACTCTTCTTTCTTTGACAATTCTAATATCGGCCTTGCTTTCCAACAGCAATTGCCTTCATAGTTAAGAATTTACAGGTTTTGAAAACTGTGTTGTTAAGTACAGCAGGAGGGCATAAATGAACCTGAGGAACAGAACTGGTGTAAATTTGAAGTGGGAAGGTCCAATTTCAGCCACTTTTACTTCTTTTGCTGTGTCCTTGTAAACAATGAGTCTTCAAGGACCCAAGCAAAGGGGAGAGGAAAGGAAGAAATGATTTAAAAAATCCGTAATCCAAATTTTACTTTCAGACAAAAACCCAATTTGCCTGGCATTGGCTTCTATATACCTGCAGCTGGTGGTCCTGAGACAACCTAAACACCAACCTCACAAAATACATGGATATCTTATTTAAAAATAGCTTCAGCATCGGAAGTGGCAAGTTCTAGTCCTTGATAAACTCACTGGGGTTTATCAGTCACACTGCTTGCCCTCCGTTTTCCAATCAAAAAGTTGGGATACAGGACACACACCTTCTATCTCTCTGTTGGGAATGCCGTGCCTGAAAATGAGATGCTGGCTTTACAGGGTTAGATGAGCTCTGCCAGAAGACCCTTGCAGATTTGTGCAATTTATTTTTTTTTTAAAGATTTTATTTATTTATTTATTTGACAGAGATTACAAGTAGGCAAGAGAGGCAGGCAGGGAGAGAGAGAGGGGGAAGCAGGCTCTCCATAGAGCAGAGAGCCCGATGTGGGGCTCCATCCCAGGACCCTGGGATCATGACCCGAGCTGAAAGCAGAGGCTTTAACACATTGAGCCACCCAGGCGCCCCACAATTTAATTTTACTTTAATGTAATAAATGCCTTTTTCTTTCACTTTCAAGAATCCCTGGACATTACATCTTTCAACCAATTGGTGTCAAGTAAGCCTGGCAATATTCTTCTATGCTGGGCTGTGCCCTTATTTCTAGCACTGGAACCTGTGAAGACCTGGTTTTTTTAGACCAGGCATCAGTGTGTTTTTGGAGCACAGGATGGAGAAAAATTAGATATATGAAAGAATCGCATAGGTTGAACAGCAAAGCACACAGCATGAGAAAAATCAAACAGGCACATGCTAGAATGGAGAGATCACCTTTTCTCCCTTTTCTCCTACATCACCCTTCTCGCCTCGTGGACCAGGGAAGCCCTAGACGATAAAAAGCAAACCAAAAAGATCGATTGATGTAACTGTGGTAAAATCACATTGAAAGAAAAAATGTAAGATTCCATGCTCCTGAATGCAATATGAAGAAAAATGGCACGACCAAGATTCTCAAAACTTAGTTAAAGTAGCACTTAGGAGTATAGTTGTCTAACAGCTCAGTTATCTATATGAAACACATTTCTTCCTTTTTCTCCTACGATTTATGTAGTGGAAAGTGTATCAGTATCCTAGTTTGAATCTGAGCAAGGACACTGACTTATGTGGACTTGGGCAAATCACTTACCTTATTTTATGCTTGCTCATAACAGGTGCTCAATAAAAAGTTAACTATTATTACTTTTGCTATTATCATTCTTCACATAATAAGGCTGCCATTGTATCCACATAATACAGTGATCATTTCAAGAGGCCTTTGTTTTTGACATTCTCTATTTTTTATAGAATTATGTTATTATAAAATATATAGACACTTTATGCTAAAAAGAAAAAATATTGCACAGCAGCTTTGAGAATGAACATACTATACCATTCCTGGAGGGTGGCACATGAAAGATACTTCAATTTAATGCATATTTTTAAATAAGTGGTTCAACTGCTGGTGTTCCAGGTGTCCCTAATTTGGGAAAGTATTTTGAAGTGCCATTATCAACTGTTGGTTATTAACTTTATACTGATTATGTGTTTTGCTTTTCTATTTATCTCATGCAGACACTAGTGGTGTATTTTCTACTGTGATCTACGCACACAGCAATATACACTGTATGCTTAACTATGTGCCCAGAAAGAAAAAAGTATTCTTGCTGTTATTGATGATGGAGACCATCCGCATCTATTGTAAGAGGACGATGTTCATTGTACATGTATTACTTACATCAAGACCAGGCTCTCCATCTTTCCCCTGCCAAAGAACCATAGTAGCTACATTAGTGTTCCTAAGTTTCATGAACAGGTTACTGTTATTGTTTTATTTAAGGCTGCCTCGACATGCAACTACTAGTATTAGAACAACTACTTCAGAAATGGGAAAAAGAGTCTTTATTGATTAGTAATATAAATTTCTTTCACCGAATCAAGTGAAGTGACCGTTAATGTTGGAGTTAAGGATCATGAAAAATTTTTTTATTATAGATTAGGTTACACAGCCTGCAATTTTGCTGAAGTTTAATGCTTGGATCCAGCTGACCAATCCAGGAATAAGTTAAAAGCATAAATACTATTTAGTCGATTTTAAAAACATAGCGGCGTTAATAAAATATGCAAATCAATGCTGCTTCAACTTGATCAATTAATACTTGGCTCATAAATGAGTAAAGAAAGTGAAAACTCTAGTTAAATATAGTTTTAATTTGGCTAGATGTGTATCTTGTCTATAAATATTGAGAGTGTGTTACAATTTTTTTATTAACATATAATGTATTATTAGCCCCAGGGGTACAGGTCTGTGAATTGCCAGGTTTACACACTTCACAACACTCACCATAGCACATGAGAGTGTGTCACAATTTAAAAACAGTTTTGAAGTAAGCTTTGTCAATAAATGATCCCCAGATGCAAAGGAGTCACCAGACTGTTGTGAAAGGATTGATAATTTCGTCCCCAGGGTGCAGATTATTGGGGCCATGGTCTTATTGTGTCACACAGGGGATCAATCCAAAGTTACTGGGAAGTTGCTTTAATTTCAGCAATTAGATTTTGAAATCTATTCAAAATCAGCATCTCTCTCAGCCAGCACTAATCCTGGCTTAAGTTTAGTACTTTGGTTCACAAAAACTGTCAGGTATAAAGCATGTGGTAGGTACATAGGGGTTAAAAACCTTAATACACTATGTTTCTATCATAGTCTTACCCTACTCTATCGAATTACTTATAATTACCCCAAAGATAATGTTCTGAAGCACACCTGCACTCTCAATTTGAAGACATTATAACCGAGACTTTCCGGAAACAGGCCACTACCAACATTCTGCGTTCTAAAGCTGTCTTGGCATTGCAGAATGCTACAAAGGTCAGAAACCTCAAAGTCATGGCAAACATCAATATGAGAAATCACTTCTATTAGCAAGATTAGTTTTAGTAAGTAACCTGTGAGAACAGATAAAGTCTGATGAAAGTCATTTGGAATAAATAAAACTTCCATGCCCACACAGGGAGGCTGTTTTCTGACAGTGGGGAATCCTGCTTTCAGGTTAGTTCTGTTTATCTTGTGGACAATCTCTGATCCTCTCACGCTCATGAAGTATGTATGTGTGTCTGCATGTGAATGGGGAAATAGATGTGACTATGACCCATGAAGGATATGATGTTGTGGAGGATCAGTGGATGGGTCTTTGCTCCTCTAACGGGATTAGTCTGCCCCACCAGGGAAGGGTTAACCGTGCTGGTGTCACGTCATCTACACATGCTGACGTGGAGACCAGAGACAGAACTCACCGGCAGACCATAGGGTCCTCTGGGTCCGGGTTCTCCCATAGCTCCTTTTTCACCCTAAAATGAAAGCCATAATAAAGTTCAAATCATATAAAATGCCTATATTCACACACTTTCCCTAATGGCCTGTGTATAAAAGCCTCCTTGTGAGGTACCATTCTATTAAGATTCTGACTACACAGGCTCTTCTGGGGTCTCAGTGTGTGATGTGGTAAAAGAACCCACATTTGCATATTTTACCAAAATACCTCTGAAAGAAGGGCAGTAGGTAAGAGTGCAGCAGCCGAGTTGCACCAAGGACTTGCATATTCCTGGGTGCTGTACTTGGGTTTCTTCGGCATTCGTGGGAAACATTTATTTGTCA